>CANXYC010537689.1:0-18707 GCA_948193065.1 Aleurites moluccanus | reverse complement strand
TGGTTGCTAGTGACCCAAACTGATCGACTAAATAAATGGAATTATTCAAAAGCCGTAATTCCACAGCTGAGATTATAGGTATTCCAAAACCGGTGTTTACCAAACATACGTAAATAAAATCATCCGAAGAAAAAAAAAATTGCTTCATGAGAAAACCAAGAAGATGTAGTTTCTAATTGAATTGTTGCCCAGTAGTTAACTCCAAAGTAGAGATCAAATTTGGGAATTTGATTCTTGCCATCATAATTTCCATACACGAAGAAAGCTCTGAGAAGGTAACTCTGATTTTTGCCCTGTTCAGGTTTCAGAGTGTAACAGTTCCTTTCTCCTTGTGGAAAAAATCTTTAGGTTCTTCAATTGCCGCCAATAATTAGGAAAAATGTACGCTGGTGATATATCTTTATTTTTTCCAGTGCTTATGAAATCTGAATCAGATTTGTAGAATAAGCTTGTTTCTTCATCTACATAATCTCCATCCGCCCTGCAATCGATGCTTATGAAACCTTTAAAATTTTATTAAAATTATCAATTAGTAATTAATTATTTTTTATTTAAAGTAACTATAATCAATTATTAGATTTATAAAACTTAGTGGGTGTTTGATAAAAAATTTTGATACAGCTGTCATCATTTTGATTTCCAACAATCATAATGTTGGTTAGTAACTGTTGTTTGCAAAAATTTTAAATCATAATTTTTTTTAAAAACTCCTGTTTTTTATGAATATAATAATAATTAATAACTAATAATAATTTTATCAAATATTTGTAATAATCAACTATTATATACAAATTACAAGATAATAATTGTTACGAAAAGTTAAACCAAATATGAGTTTAAGTATATACTCAGTGTCATCGAATATTTTCGCCGGGATACAGAAAATCATGGGTATAATTTAGAAATGTAATAAAAACGGAACGAGTAAAATCCGTTGGATAAAAATAACTGTCTGAAGCAAAGCATTATTGTTTTATAACTAGTTTCTACCTAGCACTAGGGATGCTCATCTCAAGTGAATTGCTGAATGTTGTAATGGAGTTTTGTGTCCTTATTTTAGGTGTTTCAGATGCAACCTCCAGAGCCAAACATTCCTTTAGTTCTGCCAGTACATGATCAAAGTCCGGCCTCTGTATTGCAGCGGGTAGTGCACAGGACATCGCTATCTCCACAGCTTTCCAAGCAGAATTAGTGTTGAATTCACCTTGTAACCTTGGATCCACAATTGCCCTTATATCCCCACTTTCAATCATCGGACCAACCCATTGAAGGATGTGTGTGCTATAGTCGACGCCTTTTATTACTACAGGCTGCCCAGTTATCAACTCAAATAGAATAATTCCAAAGCTGTAGACATCACTTTTCTTATTCAAATTTCCTGTTGCATAAAATCTGTATGCATAAAAATAAATGATTAGACTAAGACCACATATTTGAATAAATCTATGTTTGGTAAACAGTAAAAGTAAAATTACATATCTGAATTAAATTTAAAATTCATTTAATTTATATTTTATATTACGACTTGATGAATATAACCAAAAGTTATCAAGTTTAAATACTTACTCAGGATCGACATATCCAAATGTGTCAGCAGGATATGTTTTTACATGAGTGTCTCTCTCAGTCGCAAAAACTCTAGACAGCCCAAAATCAGATATCTTTTCTAGGAGGTTTTCATCCAATAAGATATTAGAAGTTTTCAAATCTCTATGGATTATTGGTGGCCTGCAACCATTATGTAGATAATCCAATCCTACAAGTTCAACAAATTAATTAAGCTAGCTATCTAATTAAATAGGAGAACAACGAAATTGAAGATAAATATATAGTTTGCAATAGATAACTGGTACCATTCGCTGCATCTACTGCAATTTTAAGTCTGTCTATCCACCTCAAAACATTAGTGCCTGCATCTGCAGCAAATTTATATCAGCAATTAATCACTTAACTCGTTTGATAATCATTTTTCCCAATATCGAATAATGATATAATAAATAAATATAAGTGAGTGGGTATTGAACTTAACACAAATCAATTGGTTTTGTGCAAGTAGGTTTCAATACTTGTTCATTTATAAGCCCACTTGAGTATGATATGGCATCAAAGCTTCATGTACAAACGGGTTAGATACTATGACTCATATTTGAGACCCTGCTGTTGGACTGATGATAATGTCAGTCTGGACTGAAACTGAATAAGAGATGTTAGCCGATCCATTTGTGAGCAAATGTCAACCGGCTTATTGATGTTATGCCATGGGCTAAAGTCCGGTTGAACTTGAGGGGGTGTGTTGAGAAAAATATCTCACATCGAATAATGATAAAATAAATAAAGAAATGACTCATAAGTACGTGGATGTTGGATTTAGCACAAGCAAATTGATTTTATATAAGTGGGTTCCAACAGTTATCCATTTATAAGTCCACTTATATTAGGACCCATGAACTTTAATAGTCATAGTTTCAATTATTAATATAAATAAATTATATGGATTAAGTTTTTTAAATTTATATATGAATCAATCAAAAGAATGATTAAAAAATAATATTATAGAGACTATAATAGGAGGTCCTTATATTTTAGTAAAACTCATTAAATGACTAAAGTTAAAGATATAAAAGAAGTCTCCAAAGTGGTGTGTATCAAAGAAAAGTGGTGGAAAAAATCAGGACATATGGTGGAATTATTTCAGTTTCCCGTCCATACGGCTTTTGTTTCCTAGTCCATGCTTGAAGTGGTGGAAAAAATCAGGACATATGGTGGAATTATTTCAGTGTCCTTTCCATGCAGCTTTTGTTTCCTAGTCCATGCTTGACCTTCGAAGTCATGCTTCTTAACGCCTGCAGTTCACGTTCAAGGGTAAACGTTTTAAGTTTTGACAGATCATGTATTATAGGACTCTACCAAACCAAAAAGGGCAGCTGGAGGTAGGGGTGTGCAAAAAAAAAAAAAAAAAAAAAAAAACTGAGAAAACCGAACCTAACTGAACCGAACTGAACCTAGTTTGGTCGGTTTGGTTTGATTCAAAATTCAGGTTTAATTCGATTAATTTTTTGAAATTTTGGTTAATTTGATTTGATTTGACTTTTTTAAAAGAAAACTGAAATAATCGAACAGACCAAAATATATAAATATATATTATATTTTTATATATTTATTTATTTAAAAATATATATTTTTAATAATTTTACATTTATTTTATTTAAAAAACTGAAAAAACTAATAACCTAACCAAAATATATCGGTTTGATTTGATTTTATCTAAAAAAATTCGATTTAATTCAAAATTCAGGTCAATTTAATTTCTAAAAATTATGATTTAATTTATTCGATTTTTAAGAAGTTCGGTTTGATTACCGTTTGCTCACTCCTAGCTGGGGCATACTGTAGGGCAAGACCTCAATTTGTGAAAATGTTATAGATTTAATGAATTACGGGATCTTTATTTTTCTTACAACACCATATTTATCTTTTATGGATCACCATGAAAAAGCTTCTAATTAGGTATATTTTTAGAATTGAAATAAAAAAAGAAATGGAAGAAAAATTTTTATTTTTAAAAATTCAATCAAATTGTTTAGTTATTTTTTTATATGATAATTATTAGCTGTTAGATAGTCAAATAGCTGTTGTTAGATAGTCAAATAGTTGTTGTTAGGTAGTTAAACAGCTGTTATTTTGAGGTTTTTTTAAAAAAATTCAAATTGAAATTTTTCGAAAAAACTCATATTTATTTAAATAAAAAAACTAAATTAACCAATAAAAATAATATTATTTTTAAATTGTAAAAATATTTAAAAATCTAATCACTTATTATATTTAATGTAAATTTTAAGTTAAAAATTTTAACTTGTCATTTTAAGTGATTTTTATCTTAATTAAAATTTTTAAAACAAATATTATCAACTAATTTAAAATGATTAAATGTTAAAATTTTTAAGTTCAAATGTTAAATCACGTTTTCAAATATTCTTTAATAATTATCCCTTACTTATTACCAACAATATTTTTTTATTACCAATAATAATTTTTAATAATTAATATTATTTATTATACTTTAAAAACCTAAATAGAAAATATTTATCAATCTCCCTTTTTTTTCTTTTCCTATCCCATCAAATAAACATTCTTTTTTCCTTTATCATGCAAAAGAAAAAAACCTATTAAATTAAGCCAAGGACTAAAAATAAAAGAATTTTATAAGTTGTCATTTCTGCCAATAACGGTTTTTAATATGTTTTATTTAATTATCTTATATACTATATACTAATATTATTATTATCTCTTTTTTTTTTTTGTTAGGTTTGCTAAATAATAATTGAATTACAACTTCAAAATTATTATTAACTCTCATTGTTAATAAGAATTTTTTGTTTATTAATCTAATCAACCAATATTTTTCTTATGCTAAAAAAATAATAATATTTTCCATTTCTAATAATAATTTTATTAGTCATAAACTGCAAGTGCACAGATCGTCCAAATAAATTTATTGTGTGAATAAGAGTGTGGATCTCTCTCGAAGAAACTTAGTTAAGAACCAATATATTTAACTTTTTCTATTATTTAGATAACCGAAAATAGAATGTTAATATTCTAAAAATACTAAAGTTAAACAAATTATGATATAAAAAAGGTCAATGATTTAGAATTCATTTATTGGGCACCTATGACTCACTATGCTTTACTTAACTGGGATTAAATATTGTAATTAATTATCAAGGTTCCCCTAACTATGTAAAGTTTTCTCTCAAATCAAATTAAAAATATTTATGTTAATTTTAAATTTACTCTCGTGATTTTAAAATATTATCACAAATTCATTAAATTCTTTGGTTACCTTTTAATTAATCACAAAAGAATGTTCCTATCTCTAGACAATTCATTCCTTAAATTTATTAATTCATTGATCTAATATCATGTTTCAACTCTTGCTACTTCATATAATATCATATTTTTATGCAATTAATGGCCAAATATTCACACTATCAATAATTCCTAAATTAATAGATTAACCTCAATTAATTAAATATAAGTTGTCATAAAAAAATCTCAATAGACTACATTTAAACCCTAGATAAGGAATTTAGCTACTCATAGTAATTAAAGTAATAAATATGAAATTAAATTGAATCAACTGAAAACACATCACAAACTTTATTGTAATTCAAAATAGAAGGTTTGGAAAAGTTTTAAGAAAGAAACTAATGATAACTTGAGCTCTTCCTCTCAAAGCCACTTGAAAAACCCAAAACACAGCTTGAACTTGAATAACCCTAGAGTTTGAGTATATATCTTCATAATCCTCATAATACAAGATAAATCCTTTATAGAGAGTTTGATTTAGAGTTTTGGAAGGTTTTAGAATCTATTTAGGAGTTTTACAGCTTTTATAAATAAAGTTAGGTCTTCAAATTTTGAAAGATGAAAAATTTGTCTTTAATAGCCCCAAAAATCGCGCATCATATTATTCTTCATACTGCCTTGCATGATCGTGCAGCTTGAAGCCCATGAAGTTACAAAGAGGAAATAATTTGCACTGCCATGCAGCTCATCTTGCACGGTTATGCAGAGGAAAACCAATTTTATTCAGAGAGAAATAATTCTGCACAGCCTGTGCAACTCTTCTCTTTGCCTTTCACTGCTGCTTCCTCTTCCAAATTGATCCAAACTTCTTCCCTGCACAACTCTCTGCTATTTCAACTATGTTTTGATGGCGATCTTCCTCAAAAAGTATTCCAAATTTCAAAATTCTTGCTCTTTTATGCTCAAATCTCTAAATACTCTATCAAAACCCATAAACACAAACTCAAACCAAATTAAATATTTTATTTTATAAAAATGAATAAAATATCAAAATTATATAATAATTTATATTCAAAATATTCTATACTTTAGGTACTTATCAAATTTCAAGAATTTCAAATCAAACTCGTATAATTAATGACTCAAAACTATATTGAAAATAACTAAATTTTCAATATATATATATATATATATATAATATTTTTCAAATACTAAATTAATAAAACCTCAAAACAGAAATCATTTCTGAACAATCTATATTGAAACTATATAATTCCCAAATTGTATATCTAAAGAAATAACCAAAAAAGAAAAAAAAGAAAATTTATTTTTCAGATCGAATTCATATTTTTTCAATTACATTTAACAACTTTTCATTGTTAACAGTAACAGTCACATATTATGAAATTCTTCAAAATTAACACATAGATTATATTCAAATACAAGTTACTAAGTATTTTCTTATAATCCTTCATACGACATTGTATTTTCAAGTGATTCAACACTTATTACAAATTACAATTCCAGATATAATGAAAGTATATTTAAAAATATTAAAATGTGTGAATTGTTTTTAATTTCATCAAATTGAAATAACAATAAATGAATTTTATTTTCCTTTAGATGGAGAATATATATATATATATTGTTGTTGTTGAGAGTTAATAAAAGGCAAGTATATATATATATATATTTTTTTTAAAAAAAAAGATGAATTAACTTTCTAAAAAAAATAAGAATAAGATAGTCAATTTAAGTAACCAATTATCTTAACATGGATGGCTAAGGATGAACCCTAAGACCACTTAATCCCATATTCGAACCTCTCCCAATATAATATCTCCAGGCAGAAATAATCCATAAATATAAATTTCCACCCTTAAATATAAGCAAAAAAAAAAAGTCCTAAAAATATCCAACAATCATTCATTTTAAATCCCTATTTATGCAAAAATGATCTATTTATTAAGTGCAAAATTAAAGAAATCTCAAAAATATTTACAAAATTCATTATTCCAATAATATTTATAAAATTCATTCATAAAGCCACTTTTTTGCCAATTTGTTACTTATGAAAAATCACTTAGAATTTTACAATTTAGTTCTATAAATTAATCAAGTTTGAGCTAATTAATTCTACTAAAATTAATAAATTTTGTAAATAAATTTCGAACAATCAAGACTACCCTTTAATACGACCATAATTACAAATTTTATATAATATATTACTATGAAAATTCATTTATAAATATATATTTGTAAAAATTATTTACGAATTTTATATTTATGTATTCCCAATATAATCACAATGATAGAAAATTAGGGATTTTTTCAAAAATATCGAAAAAAATAAAAAATATTTTATTTTTATTGTTAAAAAAAAATTCAAAAATATTATATCTCTAAAAATATTTTTTAAAAAATACTGCATGTCTAAAAATATTTTTTTCAAAAATATAATATATATCAAAAATATAATACACATATATCAAAAAACAGTAAAAAAAAAACAACAGTAAAATTGAAAAAAAAAAAAAAGTTAAAGACCAATATATTTGTGTAATATTTCCATACAATTATAGTAATGGCCTTATCCTTATGGATAAGTTTTGATCCTTGACCACAACTTAAAAAAAAAAAGGGAAATTAAAACTTTCTTAAGTTGTGCTCTGTTACTCTGTATGATTTGAAAGTCTAGCTGCTAAATCTGAGTCTGTCTCAGTACAACAGGAAACTTATAAAAAAAAAAAAAAAGAGTCCCACATCAATATTGTGTTTTAACTCTTTTTATTTTTTATTTTTTTGACTGTTTTAGTAAATTTTGGGTTAAAAAAATTAAAATTATAACTTGTAATGTGTTAACCTCTAAACACTTTAAAAGAAGTTAGTAAAAGAACTACCAAACCATAATGCAAAAGGACACAGTGTATCTATTTTCTAAAATAATACTAATAGAAAAGGTTTAAGATGTGTATACTGCTATTAATGCAATTCAGAAACTCATCTTTTGTAGTGATTAATTTATACTTTACATTGCATAAATATACATCTAGAACTAGAAGAGTGGGCGAAATCCACTTGCATTTCTACCTTGCTTCTGGACCCATTTCTGATTCAAGATCAACAGTAATGATTTCAAAAGAATTGCTTAATCTCGTAGTTTGCCCCACCGTTGTGCAACTCTGTTCACGAGCAATTTCTGTTACTAAACACTCCTGTAATTCTGCAACTACATGGTTCATGGTGGGTCTTTGAATGGAAATTGATGGTACACATGACATTGCTATTTCCAAGAATTTCCAAACGGAATTGGTATCAAAATTTCCTTGTAGTCTTGGATCAACAGCATTTCTTATATCGCCTGTTTCGATATATGGACTTACCCAACGAACAATATGAATGTTCTCATTATGGTTTTTTATTATTGCAGGCTTCCCTGTCAATAGCTCTACAAGAACAATTCCAAAGCTGTACACATCACTTTTCTCAGTAAGCCTGCTGGCTGAGTAATACCTACAGAAACCAAGACAATTGAGAAAATAACAATCAAGATAAAGTTTAGAGTATCATGGCATCACTCAATAATTGGACTTACTCTGGATCAAGGTAACCAACAGTGCCAACAACTGCAGTTGATAAATGACTTCTACTTTCAGTTGGGACAAGTTTTGAAAACCCAAAATCAGCGATTTTCGCCTGCAAATTATTATTCAACAAAATGTTTGCACTCTTCACATCTCTATGAATTATAGGAGGCTTGCAGCCATGGTGCAAATACTCTAGCCCTGCGTAATTGATATTTTATTATGTTAATAATTTTCAACTTGAATACATATGAGAAGTTCAATTCGTATTTACCCTTGCTGTGGTATAAATGAATTTGATGCACATAGTTCATTTATAAATTGATAGAATATGATTTGTTTGAAATTCATAAATTTGAATTCAAGAGAGTAATATAAACATATTTTCATTCATACGAAATATGAAAAATATAAAATACCAAATGAATTCCAAAGAGGGTCCTGATTATTTTGTTCACAAACCTTGTGCTGCATCTAGTGCAATCTGCAATCTCTCTTTCCAACTCAAAGCCTCCACTTTTTTATCTGCAGGCGTTACATAACCACATGGATACTAAATCTCAACACAATACAATGGAACTGAAAATGCACAGAATTAAGTTGCATTACATTCTATTACGGCATACCTAATATATAACGCTCTAAATTTCCATACGCCATGTATTCATAGATTATCCCAATGTTACCAGCTTCATTGCAGTAACCAATAAATGAAGCTAAATTCCTGTGATGAACTCTCATCAACAGATGAGCCTGTCAAGAACATTATTCAAGAAAAACAATATCATATGGCAATCGAAAAATAATAACACTTGAATTTCAGTTTTGAGATAACTTATCATACTTCAGTTCGAAATTGAGTCGAGCCATGAGCTGATGCTGAAGAGAGCATTTTGACAGCAACTTGTGCACCATCAGACAAGTAGCCATGATAAACAGTTCCAAATCCTCCCTTTCCAATAACTGTGCTAAAGTTATTGGTAATCCTGACAATCTCAGCATATGTAAATTGTCTGTTGTCTGGCTTTAAGGATGATCCATCTTCTTCCTTTGAATTGACAAAAGTCCGCGCAACTTCATAGAGCATTGCAAATTTTTCATTAGTACTATGATCTGTATAATCAAGTTGACACCCTTGGAAATATGATTGTTGCAAATTAAAATATCATTTAACACAAATAACATTCCTGAACTACTAATTAGATACATCAGGAAATATAAGTACCTTTTTTCCATTTGTATCTCCACAGGATAAATATCAGTGCCAAGAAAATGACCACCAATGGAACAATGGTTGCAACTACTGGAACTACAATATTCTTTTTCCTCTCTTCTTTGCATGGAGACACCAGACAAAGCTCCGGATTTCCATTCAATCTATCATTAGAATAATTGTTCTTAGGGAAGATAATCAAGTGAAACAGCTTGGTTCTAAGCACAGGGATGTCAAAGGAAAAAAGGCACCAACTATTAACTTCCAATTAAGTTCATGAACCTTAAAGATAATGACCCATTATTGGATCTTTCCATGAGAGCCAGAGGAACTGAACCAGAGAGTTTGTTTCCTTCTAAATTCCTGCAGTTTTAGTTAAAATTACATCATTTTCCTTCTAATTGTTACAGAGTTGTACCACATTAAGTATTGACAACTTACAAAGTACTCAAATTTGGTAGTTCTGACAGAAATTCAGGAACTGGTCCTGTTAAGCTATTGTGTGATAAATCCCTGAGAATTAAAACATAAAAACCAGGACTTCTTCTGAGCATGAAGTTTCACATAATTAATGTTTAATGGCAAAAATACAATTCAGAAATGAATGTATATTTCCGCTTACAGGTGCTGCAATAATTTAAGATTGGAGAATGAAGAATATATTTTTCCTGTTAATCCACTTGATGACAAATTCCTGAATTGAAATAAAGTACTATTCTTGTAAGTAGATGTTTTTTTTTTCGTATACATAAAAATAGTAGTTAATTCACTCTTCATGTTTTTTCCCAAGGTCTAGCTGCAAAAACTCACAAGGAGATAATTCTTGGGGGATTATAGCCATTTTCATTGCAATCCAAGCCATCCCAAGATGGAGAAGGCATGCAGGGATCTCCTTGCCAGCCTTTACCCATATTATATCTTGACTTGATGTTTTCAATAGCATTAACTATGATCAGAAATACAAATGAGTCAAGAATCAACTAAACACAAATATATATACCATTAAATTACATCATGAAACATACCATCTTCTTGATCTGTAGGATGCTGCCAAAAATCTCTCTCTAAATATATTTCCATTGCATTCAATATTGGAGGAAGGGTGGAATTTGACAACTTGTGTAGAGAAAAGCTAAGCTTTTCTCCTCTCACTGGCTTAGCTATAGTTTTCGACTGCAAGTACTTCAGAACAACACCTTCTTCTAGCATCTTGCCGTTTAATTCAATATTGAATTGTCTAGATTGGTTCAATTGGAGAGATTGAACTTCAGCAAAGTGCATGTAAATGTAGAATTTTGTATTTGGAATTCTAATATCAAATTCAAAATTTAATGGCTTATTTTCATCTATTGGCTGTACGGCAGTTTGCATAACTTTTGATGGGAGATTGAAGTCAGTGCTACTAAGGGAATCAACTGCCGCAGAAGTTTTCAGCCAAGTACAATTGGGGCAGTTATAAGGAAACCACATACGATCATAAACATCATCATGGTACCTGATTCAGAACAGACAAAATATATAAGCATAATTCTTAAAAGCACTAGTAAAATTCAACATTTAAGTCAGTTCAATCTGTTCGGTATAGAATGGGTTCATGCGTGCCCTTTTAGAAAATATATGAAAGCAGAAAAAGTAATGAACTTTAATTCAGTAATACTGCAGTCATCTCCAAATTGTGAGATTTCATGTTCGAATTCTAGTCAAAGCAAAATATCAAGATTGGTAACTAACCTTATTGTCTCATTGGTTGTTAAGCCAAAATCGAGTCGCTGATATAGAACCAATGATCCAGATTCTGCATTATATGTGGAATTATGGAAATGTCTTAACTCTAAAGCTGATATGAAAGGAGTTCCTGAACCAGTATTTTGGAGACAGACATATATTTGATCCATTGTGGGGACGTGTATGATTTCCTTGATTACAATATCAGATGCATTGTCAAACTTCACCGTATCCCACGGATTAACCCCAAGAAATAATCTGAACTCCGGCAACTTATTAAGATTATCATAATTTCCATACATGAAGTAGGCTCTAATCAAGTAGATACTAGCTTTGCCTTCTGGTGGTTTCAGAGTATAGCAGCTTCTGTTCCCTTGAGGAAAGGTCCTGACAGATATTAGATAAATTGGAAGAGAATCAGAAGTGAAGATGGCAGAAATGTTCTTATTCTCTCCTGTATCAATATATGTCTTGTCTGAAATGTATTGAATTTCAGTTTTGGAATCAGTATTGCTGAAATCTTCTGGTGTTCCACAATCAATATTTATGGATCCTGTAATGAATCCAATAATCCAGTTAAAATATCAGTAAATTTAGTATTAATGTGAGACTAAAAACAGAAACAGAACAAAAGCAGGGGATTGAAAATAGAGACTTACCAGATATGTCATCAAGTTTCCTTCTAGCATGCTTGTGATTGATAAATTCAGCCTCAGAATTGCTAAATTTAGCAGAACCAGAAGCCAAAACATTTGAACCTTTTGTCTCTAAAAGTGTCAACAAGATAAATAACATCACGGAACCCCATATCCATATTCCTTTACATTTCACAACCATTTTTTTTGCTCAGGGGAAGAAAGAAATTTTGTAAACAGGTGATTTTGCTATGCCAGTAAAAGGAAGGCTTGAAATGAACAGAAAAATTAATCTTGAGAAAGTCAGATAATATGTAAAACATAAAGCAGCCATTAAATTCATTAAAGCATGCATGGTAGACATGAAAGAGACCAAAGCCAACCTACATATCTAGTCCACAACTTGTGAGGTGATAATAGGGGACCATGTTCAAAGCTTAAATTTTTTAATGAATGATCTGCAGAGTAGTTGAAAAATAATCGGTTGTAATAGAGAACTGTTGAAGTTGCGACTTCAAATTCCAGTTAAAACTTAATTAGCGAACAAAAAAAAATTCTTAATTACCATATAATAGATGAAATGATAAAAAAGTAAAGGAAATTTCCATAATAATATCAACTGTTTTTTTAAACTACCAAACCAGAAGTTACTGTTAATATTGGGTATTTTAATTAATAACTGCTTGTTTAGTATAAGAACAACATGAATTGCCATGTTTGAATGGTAAGAGGAGGCCATATATATCCATTCACAAATCAAATTGCTTGCGTTGTTGTCTTGACGCTTAATTCCAAAGGTTGTTGATAATGTGTGGTCAGAAAAGCTGCAACATGTTCATTGGAAATAAAGTAATGTCGTTGTCATAGGTTTAGAAGTGATCGACCGTTCATTTCAGCTCAAGTAAAATAAAACAAAGTCACTGGCGTGGATATATTTTTTAGTAGATAGTGAAAATTGGGTCCCACTAATAAAATTAAATACAAAATGTAGAAAAAAAATTATAAAATTTAATTATATGACATACGAAATTTCTGACGTTAAAATTGAGAAAAATATCTTGATATCAAAAGACATAATTAACTATATTTTTCTCTTTTAATTAATGTTAATGGAATTCAACAGTGGATCAGTCCAAATCTGAATTTTGTGTGTCTTATTTTTTATCATATTTTTTTTATATATTATATTATTAACAAAAAAAATAATTATTAAAAAATAAATAATATATCACATAAAAAAAAATATAAGGCATATAATCAATAAAACATATGAAATTAAGTCAATCATTCATGAGATTAACATTATATCTCTCTAATTAAACTTTCTTAAAATCAAATATTTCTCTAGCTTCAACGCTGATCAAAGACCACCTCTCATCGAAATTCGGCTTCGCTTCTAGCGTTTTAGATTCTGCAAAGTGGTTTGTTTGAAATGAGGTACAGAGATTGCTGTGTATTTTATATAATAATTATGTATGTGTCATATTTTAGAAATTTAAAATTTTTTAAAATTTATAATTTGATAATATTTGATTTAATAAATCTAATGATATATTTTTTATATTAATAGAAAAAATATATTATAAATTTTATATATCAAATCTAATAATTTAAATTTAATATATTTATAATTTTTTTTTATTATCCATTTAATTTTTATTTAACAAAAAAAAATATATTATTAAATCTATTATATCAAACACTATCAAATTATATTTTTTAAAAATTTTTATATAAAATTTTAAATCTTTAAAATATAACACATGAAATTATTGGACAACGACTTTGACCCTTAGAAATGCTTGTTGTTTCAGTAAAGATACAGTCCATCTACTGTCTACATCATTACTAGGTTGACACGTCATTAATATTTTATGCCAATTGTGCAAGATTTGCCAGGAAAGTCGATGACACGTCACTGAGATTTTATGTCAGCCGTAATATTTGACACGTTAACATATAACACGTCATCATCTATGGAAACGTCATCCTAATTCTTGCGACCTTTAGGGAAAAAAAAATAAATATTGATAAAAATTGAGGGTTCAGAAAAAAAAAAATTATATCCGTTTTTGAGGAAATTATTTTCTTCAAAAACTGGTTTCATCATGAAGACAGGAGCAGAGTAACAGGACTAAAACTCTGTTTTGCCTCAGTGGAACAATTCTTCTTTATGTCATGTGTTTGCCCCGTAAAAAGCTTTTTTGGGAAAGATGAGGCCAAACCAAAAAGAATTTATTGTCTGCCACAAACTTGTTTTCTTCTTCTTTTTCATACTTTAAATAAAATAATATATATTATATGGCAACTTGTTTTGTTTTCATTTGCTAGCCAAAAGTTGCAAGTGACAGGGTAACTTCCAATAAGGCAAATCATTGAGATTAGAGTAAAAACAAAATAAAAGAGTTATTTATACAGTGCAATTATTAAAGGATTAATTACTATTTCACCTACTATCATATTCAATATTTTAAAATATATTAATTTATTTCTAATAAATATTATATATCTTTCATATAATTTTATTATTAATTAATATTAAAATAATCAATAAAAATAATAAAAAAATTATTATTTTTTATTTTTAATTAATTACATTATATTTTTATTTTAAAAAATATTTTTTTAAAATTAAAAAAATTTATTTTCATATTTTTTTAATAAATTTAAAAATAAAAAATAAACAAAAATATTTTTTATTTTTTATTTTGTATTTAAAAAAAAAATTTAAGAAGAAATTATATTATTTCTTCTTAAATTTTTTAATACAAATAAAAAATTCATTTTCATATATTTGACAAATTTGAAAATAAAAAATAAAAATATTTTTTAAAAAGTATTTTTTATTTTTTATTTTCAAATATTTATTTTATAAAATAAAAAATAAAAAATATTTATATTTATTTTATTTTCAAAGTTGTTAAAAAATATAAAAATATAATTTTAACCCTAAAAAAATTTTTTAAAACAAAAATGTAATGTAATTAATTAAAAATAAAGAGCAATGACATTTCTGTCTTTTTATTATCATTCTTGATCATTTTAAGATTGACTAACAGTAAAATTAGATGAAATGATCAAATAATATATTATAATATTTATCAGATGGAAGTTAATGTATTTTTAAAATGTCAAAGAAAAATTAATATATTTAGTCATTCTATAAGAAAAATCATAATTAACTCATTATTATCTCAATAAAATTAGCTTATTTATTATTAGATCATCTGTTTTAAATTTAGATTAAACCCTAACCATTGAAAATAATAAAAGATTACCAAGTAACTAAAGTTGTGTTTGTAACATATTATCTGTAATTATTTTTGTAAAATAATTAATGTTATGTGTCTTTTTAATTTTTTAAATTAAATAAATTATATTTACATTAAAATCAAATTTTAATAAATTATTGAATTGCTCTCATCTTTTTTCTTCTATTTGCATGCTGGATAAGTGTACATTCAAATCATTTTTTTTTTTTTTTTTACTTTAACATTAATCCGAGGGTTTACATTTTATATTTTAAAAGTTTAGAATTGTAATATTAAATCTGCATATATCGACATTTATGTTAATTATATGCTCATATCCAATTTGTATTAATCTACTAAATTTAAAATATAATGAATAATTTGGACATAAACTCATACTTTATTAATTGAGTAGCCAATTTGATTATATTAAAAATTAGTTGATTAATATGAATAGAAATTAGTTATATTAAAAATTAATTGAATAGAAATTAATTAATAAGTTAAATTTGTATATATCTTTGTAAAATCATATTTAATTTGTATTAATTTATTTAACATCCGTATTTTTGAAAATCATATATTATTGATATTTTGAAATATTTTTAAAATCATATTTTATTGGAACGCGTGTGTATTTTTCCAGCATCTGAAAGTAAGTGAATTTTATTTTGCTCTAAAAATTATTATAAATTATTTAGAGTATGTTTAGAGAAAAATTTATGAAAAATATTGAATATTGACATTGGAATTAGAATATTTAGACAGTGAATAATTGACAACTGTGTTTCAATTGAGTGAATAGATTAAGAAAAATTAATGTAATTAATTTGAAGTTATTATGAAAATTATTTGAATAATATTTGAGGAATTTAGATACCGAAAGTTAAATTTTTGTGAAGTAAATTAATTGAGGCAGTAATTAAATTAGGCGAATAAATTAATTTAAATAGAAATAAATTATTGGAGGATGATGAAAAATTTATCTAGATAATATTATGAGTATTATAATGATTAAAATATTTTTGAGGTGATTAATTATTGAAGTATTAATTTTAATATATTATTAATTGATGATTTATTTAATTAATTAGAGACTGTTATTGAGTATTAATTAAGAAATAATTAACAAATGAATTATTTGGATTATTTTGAATATTATTATTTTGGAGTCTTGTTGATTTTTTGGAATTGATTTAGAATATTTATTAGATGTTATAATAATTAATCATTTGTTTGGATCAAATAATTGAGACATGCAAAACTTGTAATTAATATTTATTATTGAGTTGAAGACTCAGGAGGGGTCAATTGAATTAATGGTAATAAATGATAGTTTACATGGTTAATTATTTAGAAGTATTATTATTTTTATTTAAGGGGACTACGTCTTAATTTTAGAGAAGGTTCTATCGAAATTTTAATAAATTCTTAAAAGTCTCTTATATTTTAGAGTCGGTAGTTTGGTTGTTCTTATTCTAATAATTCCTATGTATTATCGATCAAGATGTTTCAAGTATTTTCTAGTCATCAGACTTTAGGCACTTTGAGAAGAGTTAGTCAGTTTGGTTATCAAATCAGTAAGTTATATAGTTTAATATAACATTACATTCCCCTCATTTATTTTAATATTACATTGCATAAGGGCATTACGTATATCATAAAGTATAATGAATGTGATTGTGATGTGTGTTGGTTCCATAATAGATGTAGTGTGATGACTGAATTGTGGTGATGTGAAGACTATGTATGTTGTGTATTGTTTGATGGGATTGGAATGGCATAAAACCATTTAGATAAAATTATGTTTATGATTTGATGAGTACTGATTGATAAGTTATGACTGGTGTATAACGGCTTTGAGGTTTGCTCATCACCCAACGTTGCTGCCAGTCGGGTCAGCGTAGTCTGGTTTAGTTTAGAGACGGTTGGGACCTTGTGTTTGAATATAAGAGACGATATTTGGAATCAGAGAGTCAGGTATGAAGGATCGACTCCCCATATTGAGGTTTAAAGTGATTCTTGTTGATTAATTATCATCTTTAGATGATCTGATATTTTTGTGATTTTGTGATTTGATGAATGGTATTCTGAAGGGATGTATTGTTTGATACTGTGATGATGATGTGATGTTTGAGTATATGTTTGGTAGGTTATGTTATTTTATATAGTTCATTGAGTTAAACGCTCACCCCTATTTACTTATTTTTTCAGTTTGTAGGTGAGCGTCAGAAGTTGGATCGTTGTTGAGTTAATCCTGCCATTCTTCCTCCGACATAGAAGAATTGTATATTTTATTTTATTTTCATTCTGAATTATAAATCTAGAGCTCTACAATATTGTTTCTTTGGTTGACTTCATTATCTTATTATCTTGAAAGTTTGAGTCATTTAATCAAAGAATAATTAGACTTTCTTATTTGTTTGGCAACCTGTCAATCATTATTATATTTAGGATAATGAATTTTAATATGATAGATATGGTAGGCTGAAGGGCAATAAAATGAATTGTGTTCAGATTTGCTTAATAGGTGGACAATAGCTCTAGTTTTATGATAGTTATTACTGTCATTTGATAATTTTATCATTTAGTGTGATGTCATGCTGACTACAAGTTATAAAAGTCTTATGCTTATATGTTTTCTAATATTAGTCACATGTCCTCGAGTTCGAGCTGTGACAGTTTATAAATCAAATTAAAATATAATAATTAATTTGGATATGAATTCATACAATTTACTAATTTAGTAGCTAATTTACTAATTTAGTAGCTAATTTAATAAATTTGAATATTATTATATGAAAAATTAGTTAATTTATATGTTATTAATTTGGTAAAAATTAGTCGATTGGTTCAATTTGTATATGAAACATCAAATCAAATTTAAGTAATTTTAATATAAATTAATTGATCAATATTTTATTAATTTAATATAAATTAATAAACTAATTAAATTTATGTATAAAATATCAAATTTAAGTGATTTGAATATAAATTAATGGATTAATATGTCATTAATTAGATAAAAATTTATATATATAGAGAGAGAGAGAGAGTGGGTCGTAAAACTATATATATATATATATATGAATTCATATAGAATCACAGCATTTACGACAAGAGGTTGGAGTTGGAGGAGGTCTGTAGCAAATGGAATGAGGACAGATGACCTTTGATGCTGTAGAAATTGGCGCACTATGGTCACCTGGAGCAGCACCTAAACAACAAAAATAATTAAAATTTTACAAAATTACTATATCAGAAATTGTACCTAATTAATTAATTAATTTTTCTTTATTTATTTTGACAATTAAGAATATATAATCAAGTAACTTACCTTTGATTTCGCTGTGATTGTTATTATCTGCATCTGCAACACAAGCAGATAAAAACAAAACAATGAGGATGAGATTCACCATACTAGACCTTGAAGAGTTACCAGCTGCTGCAGCCATTGATTAAAGTGATAAATTATTATGATCAATTTGAT
>CANXYC010537662.1:0-22049 GCA_948193065.1 Aleurites moluccanus | reverse complement strand
ATGGGGAATATGTGGTAAACATGTTTGGTGAGTGAGTCATATGGTCGGTTGCTCTTGAATCTATGATCCAGGGGTTGGAAAGAGGAATACCCAAGACATTTAACCCAATAGAGAGTGGAAACTCACTTGAATATGCCAAAGAACAGATACCTGGTTTCTTGTCAAGGCTGCTAATAAGAGTTTTCATCCTCTCTATCTCCTCCTGGTTAAGGCCACTGATTTCTTTGTCAGTTGCTTCAGGTTGCTGTGTAGTTGTAACATGTGCTTGGTCATTATTCGCAGATTGTTCTCCTTTTTGCCCCCACTTTCGGCTAGGAGGTTTACCATGAAGTTTCCAGCATCTTTCTTGTGTGTGGCGAGCCTTCTTGCAGTAGGTACACCATAGATTATCACGGTTCTGTGATTTTTGTTGTCCAGTTTTGTTTTCAGCAGCAAATGCTCTATCCACAGTTTTGTTACGCTGTTCTCCTTGAGTTACCATTGCTGAATTGTCCATATTCTGAGGCTCCAGCATGAGTCCTCTTTTGCTCTCTTCCCCTCGAACCAATGCCACTACTTCATTAAAACATGGCACATCAGGTTTGCCAAGAATCTGGATTCTTATTTGGTTAAACTCGGAATTTAGTCCTACCAGAAAATCATAAACTCTATCCTGCTCGATATACTCCTTCACAATTGCTGCATCCTTAGGGCACTTTGTTTTTATTACTCGATAGTGATCCAATTCCTGCCATAAGGCTTTCAACTGATTCGCGTATTCCGTAACAGTCTTATTTTCTTGCTTAGCAGCCATCGTTTTGACTTTGACCTCATAGATTTGAGCAGTGTCTCTAGCCTTGGAGTATGTCTGCTGGATAGCATTCCAAATATCCTTAGCCGTAGCCAAGAACATACACGTATCACTTATTTCTGGAATCATAGAATTCCCCATCCAGGCCATGATCATAGAGTCTTTCTCATCCCACGCTGCATACTTCGGATCCTCTGGTTTCGGTCCTTCTCCAATCAGGTGGCTAAGTTTCCCTTTTCCTTTCAGAATGGTGCGGATGAGTTGTGACCATTTTAGGTAATTCTTCCCATCGAGCCTATAGGGAAATTGTATGTTCTAAAATTCTCCATGTTGCAGATTTTTTGCTGCTTGATCAGATGTAGTCACAGAAGTCTCCGACATTTTCTTGGATGAAGGACACAGAAAGGGACCAAAGAATGGTAAAAAAAAAAAGATAACAAAAAAGGACAGGAGAATACTCTGTTTCTTGGATAGAAAACAGAGATAAATAGAGTTTGAAAAATCCAGCAATGAAGGCCAGAAAAAAAAAAATCTCTACTTGGCAGAAGAAAAACAGAGATTAATGGCAATGAAGGCCCCGTAAACTAAATGGCAGTCCCAAGATGGTTCTGCTCTGATACCATGTCACAAAACAATGTTTAAAACTTTGAAATACTTCCACACACTTCATTCATAATTTACAGTCAAATATATACACCAATTGCTAACTATAAATAAGGAAACTGCCTAGTAAAAATCCCATGATTTATGGGATTTTCAAATATTCACAAAATCAAATCTGAATCCCTATGATTAAGGGCTGATTTGGTTACAACTATTTTTCTTAATTCTATGGTTTTTCCACAGGTAGCATCACAAGCTACCTCAAAAACCTTAGAAAAATCTAATAATTGTAAAACAGGAGCTTCAATCATTTTTTTCTTGATTTCCTTGAAAGCTTTAGAGGCTGCCTCACTCCAAGCAAATTTACTCTTTTTCATGCAACTAGGGATTGGTGCCATTATAGTGCTAAAATTGTGAATAAAATGCCTATAAAAGGTTGCTAACCCATGAAAACTTCAAACTTCATGCAAATTAGTTGGAGATGGCCATTCCCTAATTACTTTGAGTTTATCCGGGTCAACTTTGACACCTTTACTAGAAACAACAAAACCCAAAAAAATTACACTTAAACTCATGAAAGAACTTTTCTTCAAATTTAGATAGAGCTTTTCTTGAAGAATTCTCATAACTTCTTGCAAATGAAGTATATGTTCCTCCTTGGTTTTATTATATATGAGAATGTCATCAAAATAAGCAACAAGGAATCGACCAGTAAATGATTGAAATACTTGGTTCATGAATTGCATAAAGGTACTACGAGCACTGGAATGCCCAAATGGCATAACTAGCCCTCATAAAGGCCATCTTTGGTCTTGAATGCCGTTTTCCACTCATCACCTGGCCTAACCCATATTTGATAGTAACCACTATTTAAATCTAACTTCGAAAAAATAGTGGAACCAGCCATGACATCAAGCATATCATCTAGAAGACGAATAGGAAACCTGTATTTGACAGTAATTTTGTTGATGGCTCAATTATCAATACACATACGCCAAGCATGGAATTAAATTGTAACGGAAAATGAAGTTGCTGCTATCGTTAAGCCCTTTTTTAATAGGTAAAAATAAAATGTTTGAATAACGACCACAACAATCGTTATGTAACGGTAATGGCTGTTAAGGCCATTTATTTTCAAGTGTAACGGGGATTCAATGATAATTAGTTCTTTTTATTTAATTTGTAGATGTCAGGCCGGAAAATAGCTGGCATTTGCAAAGAGAGCACAACCTCAAGAATTGAGCAATTTCCAAGAAATTAGTGGAAGCCCTTCTACGAGTACTTTTGGGTGAAAAAGTAGCAGCAGCTAAGAACCCTTCATCTGGGTGGTGGCCAGAAAATCCTGTGGCAGAGAGTTGTGGAACGGACAGCAGCGTAGCAGTAGCAGCAACTATCCTATCATAACATCATTTATATTTATCTTCTCTACTTCTGGTTTTGTTGATTTTGCCCTCACAAAAGAGAAACTTATAGAAAGAAGGTGAAAAAGAGAGAAAGAAGGTGAGGATCAGGAAGATAAAAGAAGAGCCATGACTAGTTGCTTTAATAAACCGTCCATTTAAAGAAGTGAGGACTGTTGCTTCTTTTAATATATATATATTTTTTTTAATTTTCATTCATTAAATTAAAAGTCAAACAACTTCTTATCTTGATAAGATTCTTTCATCTTGACAAGATTTTTTACTTGTTTAATCATCCAATTTTGACATGTGGCATGGATTATAATAATATTAATTATTAATGGACAGTGCCCAAACATGTGGTTTAAGATTCCTTAGATGGTGGATAAATAGAAAGGCTTTATTTTTAGTTTATTTGTTTGTTTAGTTCTAAATTTGAAAAATTTAATGCATGAAGACAGCTGAGTTTTTAAAATTTTAATATTTTTAAATTAATTGAATTTTAACCAAATGTGTTTATATATATAAAACTCAAATTTTAATATGAAAAAACTCAATAACTGAAACAAAATTAAAAAAATATATATAATCTACATAAATATATAACCTAAAATTTTAATTTCAAGTGAAATTTAAGTGTTAGTTCTCATTTTGCAATTTTTTGCGTAGAAATTGTGTAGCGATTGGTCATTACTGTTACGTTATGGCTACAATGACCTCATTACCGTACACGCGACCACGACTGCGATTTAAATCTATGATGTCAAGTACCATCATTCTTAGGTGTAAGCAAGGTTAGGACAACACATGGACTTAAACTTTCACGAATAAATCCCTTAGAAAGTAGCTCATCTACTTGTCTTTTAAGTTCTGCATGCTCACTAGATTCATATCACAAGCTAACAAATTTGGTGGTTGAGATCTTGGTATGAGATCAATGGCATATTATGTGTTGCATAAAGTAGGAAGCTCATTGGGCAATTCATTTGGAACAACATTAGAAAAATCAGATAACAAGTATTCGATTTCAGGTGATAATTTCTGAGCAGGTACAACAGCTGGTTCTTTTACTTCTCTCACAACAATAGCAAAGGCAATCTTTGATTTTTTACTTTGAGCTTGAAATTGTTTCTTTGCTAAGATATGAAGCTGTTTGTTTTGACTTCCCCGATACTTTTAGCTTGAAGTGGCCTCTTTTCTCCTTACTTTTTAATATCCAGCATGTTCATTGGCTTCAAAACAATATTCTTTTTCCCAATTGAAAATGAGTAAGTATTTGCCTTCCCATTGTGACACACATCTCGATCATAAAGCCAAGGTCGACCAACGCGAATATGGGTTACATCCATATGAACAACATACCGAGTATAGAATCACTACAAGCACCACATTGGAAGGTAACAAGACAACAACGAGTTACTAGAATAGTTGAACAATCAATCCAAGCTACTTTATATGGGTGAGGAAGAGGTTTAGTTGGAAGTTTGATCTGTTCAACAGTGGATGCTCATACTACATTCATGCAACTTCCTCCATCAATGATAAGGTTTTTTTGCATGGTCACCACAACGAACCAAAATTTGAAATATAGAAGTTCGTCACCAATCTTCTTCTTCCACTTTAGGAGCTACTAGAATGCGTCTCACAACAAAGAGAAGGGTAGAATCAATACCTTTATCGCAAAGGTCGTCTGCTGTATAATCACCATAATAGCATGGATTTTCCTCATGATATTCTTGTGGTGACTCTTCATCTTCTTGCTCTATGCCAACATGCAAATTTTGTTTTCGCAGACACTGATAACCCATGTGCCCAAGCTCTCCACACTTAAAGCATACAATACCCTTGCCTTTAACATTAGCATTATTGGATGAAGAAGGCTTTGAATTAATGGAACTATTAAAGGCCTGTGCAGTAGCTAATTTGGTGTTACGAGTTGCATCAAAACCTTTTCTTTCTCTAGTTTCTCTACCTTGAACTCCAACTTTTCAAGTGATTGAATAATTCAAGTATTCTTCCACATCAAGGGCTACTTGGTATGCATGTTCTACACTCTAAATGGGCTGTCTAAACAATTCTTTTTTTATATCAGCCCTTAAACCAGCCTTAAATTGAGCCAAGGCTTGTGTATCATCTTCCACAACTTGACTTCTAATTTTGAGCTTAACATATTGATGCATATATTCAGCCACAGACGTTCTGCCTTGTTTCAAAGAATATACCTTTTCACTCATTTTGTCAAGGTGATTGTGTGGCATATATTTTTCTTGAAGCTTAACTTTCAAATCTTGCCATGTGTTAATAGGTGGTTGGCTCAATCTTTCCATATCATGTTCAATTCCATACCACCAAATTTTGGCCCATCTTACTAGTTTCATCTTTGCAAACCTTACTTTACGATCCTCTCCCATGTTATACCAATAAAAAAAAGATTCAATGGAGTGAAGCCAATCGCAAAATAAAACGGTCAACTTTTCCCTCAAGATTTGGAACTTCTAATTTGACTTTCTTTGTGATATCTCTAGCTGTATCTTGCTCTTTGTCAAGTTTAGGAGCAATTGGCAGATTTTGCTCAGCCTTTTTGTTTGGAGCAGTTTGAATAATAGTTGTTTCAATTGGATTGGTGGAAGATATCTTTTCAAGCAATTCATTCACTTTAACTTCTAGGGAAGCCAATCTTTCCTTTGTTTCTTCATAATCTTGTTGAAGGTCATTAAAAATTTTGAATTTAATTCAGTGTTTGTCTCGCTAATTAAGAAGATTAGATAGCAAAAACTTCAAGGATCTTGAAGCTCTGATACCAATTGATGCAGGATGGACTAAAGGGAGATTAATATAGGTCTGTGAACAGTACCGGATAAACAATAACGTAACAGTAAATTTAGATTTCACACCTAAAGTTCCTTGGCATCATATCTAGGATGAATTAAGTCACATAATTCGGGAGAGTTTTTATTGATTGAAAAAAAAATACTTGAAACATTACTTTCATAGGTATATATAGAGATTTATGTAAATCCTAAACGTTTAAGAAAATGACAACAAAACTAGTCCACATCCTCTAAGGATTTAGGCTCCTAAAATAAACTAAAAAGAATAATATTATCTAAACCCATAAGGACTCTAAAATAAAACTAAAAGAAACCAAAAGAACTTTTCCAGCAGATCTGGAAATTACTAAAATAACCCTACTCTAAAGAAAGATAAAGTACTGCAATTTCCTAAATAAATAATATCAAAACAACCCTAATTTAACTCCCAACAGACCTGCTCATCCAAGGTATGTCAAATAAGAGCTTGGGCATTAAAACCAGCTTTGGCACGCCTTTTATAAACACGTTGCTATCCTGCTCCGTCAGCAAGAGTTGTGATGTGCAGAAAATTTTCCCCCTGTTTTTCTCATTGATGGCGCAGAAACAATCTTTTTCTCTCTTAAAACCTAACCAAATTTTGCAGAAACAATTTTTTTCTGTCTTCAAACCTAACTCCAGTTTTAAATTTGGTTCTTCTCTATCATAATGCGTATGAATGTGGGCCTTCTCTACCGTACGCATTATGATATTTTCGTAATTTAAGCCTAGCCCAATGTACCATAAATTAAGGTATTCTGTTCCTGTGTCCATACCTGTACCATGACTGAGAATGTATCCCATTCCAGGTAACTATGTTTTGTTGTCATGTTGAGTTGCTTGAGCCTATATTATTGTCCTTTTGTTACTTTCTATGTTTCTATATGGTTTAACGAAATATTTGGGGCCTACATCCCCACACAATTCTTTTTGGATGCATTCTACTAATTAGGTTCATATGTTATTTGATTGGGTTGCCTATCAGATGTATTATAGTCAATATCAGCTTTTTGATTCCTTCCTGTTCAAATACAAATGATTTGGAGTCTATCCAAATTGAATGGATAAAAAATGTTTTAATAGCCTCTATTCTCCTCTAAGCAGTTGCTGTAATTTTCAAGTTAGATTAATCCGATATAATTTCTGCAGAGGTATTTGTTGAGGAAAGGTCTTTCACATATTTATATGCAGAACATGGAACAGCATATCTTATGGAGTGAGTTCTATTGCTCATCTTGTAGGATAGACTCTCCCTTCAAAGTATTGACTGTTTAATCAAACAGCTTTTATAAATTTACTGAATATTTTATCTGTTTATAATGCTTATCAGCCCTAAAAAATTTGAGCAACTGGAAGTGCCAACGACGTTGTTTGGCGATGCTGCCGCATATCTAAAAGGTCGGTTTGATTCATGAATGGATGTGTTCTGATGCAATTTATTTCTGCTGCCATTTCAGCTTGTTATATTTGCCTCCTTTTTACGTCTCTTAGGATGTTTACATGACATTTTCTAGTGCTTGTTTAACTGATTTGTGAGGGTTATGCTTGTAACTATTTTCTTTTACAGATTAAAAATAAATTTTATCAAGGAAAGAAATGTGAAATCGGACAAGATTTCCCTCTTAAAAAGATAAAACTAAGAATATGATTTAAAACATCTATTAGCACAAAAAGACTATCTTATTGAAAAATAATAATCTGCTGAAAAATTGCTAAAGCAGCACCTCTAACATCTCATGATGTAAGCATCATTGAGAAGCCAAAAGGACTATCTTATTGAAAAACAATAATCTTCAAAATTTCATGCGTTTTATTCAAGTTAAACACACCAAACAACTATAGACATATCATTGTCCTCCATTTTCCTCTCCTTATCCTGAACCTGTAATTGAATCTAACAGCTAACCTACTCCCCAAGTTTGTGTTCAAACCCATTGTTTTGGGACCATAATTTTTTGGTCTTTGCACTTGCAACAGTCTGCTGTTGTTAACATGGACCAAACAAAAGTCTTAACCTTGGAGGAAATCATTCAGATGTGATTATTTTGTAGGAAGAAACATGAAGATAGATTATAGACAAGAAAGCCAAAAAAGATTTACATGAAAAGCACCCTAAAGTCATTTCTGATTTGTACTTAAATGTTGTTCTTGCAACAAACAATTTCCATGTCTTTTATGTATTTCATCATATTAAGCATCATCACATTGTTAACATGAACCAAACAACCTTGGAGGAAATCATTCAGATGTGATTATTCTGTAAGAAGCAACATGAAGATAGACTACAAACAAGAAAGCCAGAAGAGATTTACATGAAAAGTTCCCTCAAGTTATTTCTAATTTGTTCTTAAATGTTGTTCCTGCAACAAACCATTTCCATATCTTTATGTATTTCATCACATTGAGGAACATAGATTGTCATAAATGACATATAAGCTGGAAGACTAAAGTATAAATTTCTGGTCAACAGATGAAATGGTTGTTAAATTGCAGTTATATGATGAAAGACCTTTGTCTGGATCGATTCCAAAACAAATTACATGCACTATAAAGGAGACGCAACCTCCAGTGAAGGGGCTCTCGGCTACACCTAGGTACTGTGCTTTATCCCTCTAGTTGTATGTTGTTTCTTTTTTCCTTTTGTCTTTCTTTTTGACATGCTTTTGTGTTGGAATGCTGATTTTGTCCAAATTATTATGACATCCTAAATTTGTTGATGTTTGTTACTTGTTGCAATTTGTAATATTAAACAGTCCTTAGTATTTGAATAGAAAATGCATTAGACAGTGATGAGTGACCTTGGAAAGATAGGATGAGGAGAGACCAGAGGTTTATGACTTACTTCCAGCAATATTCCTTGAAATATCCTTCATAAGGAACGCCAAGTTATATCCTTGGGATGAGTATTGTGAGATATCTGCAAGTGTACAGATGTGGACAAGTAATATGTTAGGATATGAACATCCTAACGGAGAATTTCAGTGAGAAAGATGGAAACAGTAGAGTTTAGAGAGAGAGAAAAAAAAGTGATTGATAGGAAATTGAGTATTGATAGTTGAATGATCTATTACAATTATTGCTCCTGTTTTTATACTAACAAATCCCTAACAATTGCCAGGTCAGCTCTATTCTGTTAGAAACTTTAACTGCCAGCCAGCTTAACAATCTGTTACAACTACTAACAGAATTCTGTTACAACTCAACTACTGACTTCTTACACTCTTTTCTTATACTTTCTCCTATAATATGTAACATTACCTCCTCCATTAGTAGGGATGGCAATTTGCCTTTTATTTTGAACCCAAATCGGGGTCGGGTCGAGTTCGGATAATGGTAATACCCACTCCAAATCCGATCTAATTATATATTTTTATTTTTTAATATTATATTTATATTTAATTTATATATTTTTTAATTTATAGTTATTTTTATATGAAATATAAATTATATTGTATGGATATATGAAAAAAATACATAAATAAATATATATATTTGTAAAAAAAATAAAAAAATATATAAATGGGTATTACCTGCCCCACCTTGCCCCACCCTTTTATTTTTAAACAGGTCGGGTTCGGGTTTTGCAAAACTTGACCCAAACCCAACCCGTTTGTCATCCCTATCCATTAGCTCTTTCTTGTCTCTAGGAAAAAGAAAAATCTGGAAACTAAGCTTCAATAAAAAAACCTGCCTTCCCAAGTAAAGTCTTCAATAGGCCAGTTGACCCATTTGATAAGGTCATTGGCTATCTGTTGATTATTCCTAGAAACTGTCATGGTGTCAAGGACTTTTTATGGAGTAACAATGATGGCATCTTCCTCTAAAGTAGGCAGGTTCAGTAAAGGAGTAATGTTGTCTCCCAGCTTTTTCTTAAATAAGGAGACATAAAAGACAGGATGAATGGAGGAAGTAGCAGGTAATTGTAAGCGATAAGCCACTTTGCCAACCCTCTCTAGTACTGATAGGGGGCCATAGTATTTAGCAGAAAGTTTAAGGGTCTATCTTAGGGCAATAAAAATTTGTCTGTAGGGTTGTAATTTCACGTATACTCAGTCTCTCTCCTTAGATTCTCGTTTTGACCTTCTTTTATACGCCTGCTGCTTCATCCTATTTTGTGCAAACAATAAATTCTCCCTTAATATGTTTGTGAGATGTTGTCTCTGATTGAGCAAGTCACTAACAGCCCCCACTTTATAAGCACACCTTCCTTGCATGGCTATGCCAATTTCTTCTCCATTCAAATGATTTCAATTTTCGGACAGATCCAAAGATAGATTTAAATTGCAGTCGCGGTAATGGTTGTGTGTAACGGTATCGGAGTTGTTATGGCGATAACGTAACGGTAATGGTAATGATGATCAATCGCTACTCAATTTTTCTGCCAAAAATTACAAAATGAAAAATATTGACATAAATCATAAAATTTAAGAGTTATAACTAATTAATAAGTATAATACTCAATAAATAAAGGCTTAATATGATATAAATAAGAGTTATAAATCATTATTACTTGTAACAGAGTTTTAAAAATCATACTGGACTCTAACTTATCTATTAAAATAATAATATTTATTCAATGGGTTTTTAAATTTATTTTTTTAATGTATTTGAGGAGAATTATTAAATAACAAATGTATCTCTTTACTATATGATATATATTATTTTGATCCATTTAATTCCCATTTCATGAATAAAAAAAATAATAAACATCATCAAATGGAGAAGATATTGAACATAAAATAATTTTCAAATCAATCAAGTAATTTTTCATTAAACTATCATTATCTCCTCAAATATGGAAAAAATAAAACAATTCAGGTTGCAGAAATTAAGGTCCAATAAAATTTTAAGGTTCAAGGGCTAAGATAGCTAGACCCAATACATTCTCAAATAGATAAGATAGTATTGACCAATGATATTGGACTATGAAGGCTCAACCCATTATTAACCCTTTTAATTTTGTATTTTACAACCTAAAATCCCTAGCACTATATAAAATCCTAATCCATCTGCTTCTCTTGCATTTTCCGCCGCTATCTAATTCTCTTGCATTTTCCACCGTCTCTAGCAAAATTTTTATATATTTCCCGCTTCTCTTAGAGCACTTTTTTGTCTCTTGAACTCTAAATTCCTCTTAGCTAAATCATGGCTGAGAGAGGAGGAGTTGGCTGGAGGAGAAAGAGGAGCTTTACTCCTAGCTTCGTTGGTGCTCCCTGTGGCTGCCATGGAGTCTATTTCTGCTGCAAAAGAAAAAAATACAGAGGGGTCAATAAGCTGTTACACCTGCAGACAACAGCCTTAACGGCCGCTTTTCCTTCATTTTGTTTTTGCCCATTATATAACGTGTATATTGGTAATAGACAGGCAAATTTCCGTTAGATATAATGGTCGATATTTAAATCCATGGATCCAAAAAAATCTGCATGACCTTGCTTTTAAAATATGTGGTTTAACATTATCAAAATAAGGATAAATACAACGCTTTCTTTATCAAAATTACAAGTTTCTAAGGTTTAGCATAATATACTGACATAGACGGGTTAGAAGGTTGGTTATAAAGGAATAAATTTGAGCTCATAAAGAGGTTAGGATGAGCAAAAACTATAGACAGGAGGCTTGGGTTTGTAAAGAATGGATTTGGGAAGCGAAATTAAGTAATAACAAAGAATAATGGGGCTGTGAACAATACATGACCCTCCCAAGCTTCTCAAAATTAATTTTTATACCAACACACTTTTAAAAATATATTACATTGGCCCCCAAAATATTTAAATTTTTATTTTAGGTTATATGTTTTTTAAAATATATATATATTTAGCCCCATCAAATTTTTGAATTTTGTTTATTATATGTATATTTTATAATTTTTTCATTAAAATATATATAGATTGCCTTAAATTTTTTTAAATTTTATTTATTATGAATGTATTATTATATTTATGTATAATTAAATATTTTACAATTTAATAATAGTACTAAAAATTTTAAATTTTTTACATTAATCTTATAGATTTTTTTTTTTGTCCATGACTATCCTTAGCCTCTCCAAACTTTGGAATCTAGTTTCATTCCTAGTTGTGACCACCAAAAAGGAGATGCACTTCCAATAGCCTTGGACTTCTCGAGCAACATAAAAAGTTTCTCCTTCAATAAAATGGGTTTTTGATTAATGGAATGGTGGTGGATTTGGCCGGTTTCTCTTAAGTGATTTTGTAGGTTATTTATGATCTAGTAATTTCTTGTTAATCCAATGATAAAACTTGGTGATTATGTCCTATTTTTGGTTTTGCGACAAAATTTTATTGTAATTATATCATTTGTGGTTTGATGTGTTCGGTATAAGGCAAGTATATGCTCAAAAGACTGAGGCAACGGAAGTGTGAATTTAAAATTTTACAACCATTCAAAATCATATAAGAGTATGCACACAAGGATCAACCATTTCATAGCTAACATGCTACATGCAAGGACCAATCAAATATATAGGTAAAAATTACCTCTTGAAGCGTAGAAGAACTATCAAAATCAATTTTAAGCACTTTAAATGTAATACCATTAGATTGTCTATAAATGCTTAGCTTTCAACTTGGAACTCCTCACAAGCAAAGGTTTCCTTGTCAAGGTGGTTCTCTTTGTCTTTTCCCAAATCCACTAAAGGTCCTTTAGCTCAAGCAAGATACAAGTTCTATATTGTTCAAGGTGCTTGCTTCACCTTATCTTGCAAGTTAAATCAAACATGCAAAGGTGAAACACAATGAAGAAATGAAGAGGAAGAAGTGTTTAGACTTTTAGCTCTTGAAATCTTCTAAGGGACAAAATGAAGAGCATAGAACAATTTGGTCTTCAAATTGTTCTAACATGGCCGGTCAAAGCTTCCCCATTTGCTTTATATATATGTATTCGACTATTAAGTCAAACTTAGTGGGAGACTAGAACAAAAGATAGAAGATTGATGTCAAATCAATGTCTTCCAATAACTCTTGTTGGCTTGCATGGCTTGATTAAGCCAATCCAATTTTCATTAGCTAAAGACAATTATTAGAGCTTAATTAATCCATAATAATGATTATTTGGGCTTAGGAAGAATCTCTACATTCTCCATTATCCAAGTCCAAATCCATTTCTGTTCATTAGTGGTGGGTCCTACTAAATAAGAAAAATCCATGGGAAATTTACAAAAATACAAAATAAACAATAAAAAATTTCATTTTTACTTTTGAATTTTTTTTTTTCAAAAATACCTTTTTCTAATAAAATAATTACATTTTTATGGTCATTCGGTTCCGATATTAACAAACTACAATTATACGGTCATTACATTTACATGGCTATCCCTCTAGTCTTGTTTTCTCTTTGGGCAACAAAACAGAATGACGCACAAGCTATACAAATTGAGTTGGTGGATCACTCTTAAAGTGAAGTGCGGGGCCCAATTTAGGGTGCCAGATGCTACAATTTATGATGCAAATCTTTTATTTTTTTATCAAATTATATTTTGTTTTTATTCTTTGCTTATCTCTCTTTCTAAATTCTAATGTATTGTACAAAAAAATTCTAATTGCAACTTTGATAATTTCAATGGCAGTTTTGATGGTGTTTCAGTTAAGGTGACTTTATATCCACGAGTATTTTCAACAACTATAAATTAACAAAATAGATTGATTTTTCTATTTTGTTTGAATATCAATTTATTAGCAATAATTGAAACTGAGATCAGGTAGCAATTTATCACAGAGAGCATTTAAATTGAACCGAGGATTATATGTATATAATCAGTATAAAACTATAAAATCAACCAAATATGTACTAGAAAAATAACAAATGTACTAAAAATTAACACAAAAATAATCAAAGATTAACCATTGAGCAACTATTTTCTACCTTATAAAATGAAATCAAAATTAAAAATAGCCCATGTTAGAACTAAAAAGTTAGCCAAAATTTTTAGATTAGTACATTGGCCACCACGTGCTTTCATCAAATGAAGACAAAAACACAATCAATAATTAATTTTCTTCTTCTTTTCAACTAGCGTGTTGTTTTTTTATATTCAAGTACTTGTCTTGTCTTATTCTTTTTCTGTCCACTATTGTTCATCTTCTTTCTCTTTTTCTGCTGTCCATTTCTTTTTCTGTTGCATAGTCACACCTTGAGTTGCTATTTTTCTACTGAAAATCAACCCAAAATTGAACAACTTTACCATAAAAAATATATAATTTGATCCCAATCCCAAAACATTCATTGTTCAAATTCTAGACCACCATTAAGCTAAAACTATAAAACCAAAATGCAATGGCTCCTCTCTCAAGCTTATCAAATTTTTATAAAAAACTAGCAAACAATACAAATTCTTCGCTATTTTCTCAGCCTCACAGAACCTTCACCACTCTTACCAAAACAACCCAACATAACTACAAGCAACAAAATCATATCTTTGGCTTTTCTCAAGTAAACCAGTTCAAAGAATATAACAAGAAGGAAGCTAAACAATGTCTTTTTGATGGGAAAAACACTGAACCAAGAGATCTTGAAGATGAAGATTGAGGGTAAAGGAAAGAATTAAGGATAGTTCCATGGTTAGTATTTTGATTTAGATGGAATTCAGATTTTAGAGATGAAGAAATAGGAGTAAGAGAAGCAAAATAAAATAAAATAATAGAGCAGAGACCAATAATATGATGTGGTGTTGTTCTTATAAGCCACAGAAAGAAATAGTAAATCTGAAATAAAAAAAAAGCAAAATACCATATTTTTGAAAAAATAAAAGATTAAAAATGAAAAAAAAGGAGAGGCCGTAAATATGAAAACAAAACAAAAGAATCCGTGTATGGTGTAAATTCCTCAAAATCCATTAACCAAATAATCAAAGCCCAATAAGCTATCATTCATTATCTAATGTGGGTTGAACCCACATAAATGAACAGGCCTACTATCCAATTCGGCCCAAAGCACCAAAACAACAATCCGCTCGATTTAATCCTTTCTGTCTACAACCTGTGCAAAACTAAGTTCAATCAATGAACCTAAATTTTCAGAATCAATCAAATTTATGGTAGCAATCATGTTAACTTAATAATCCGTTCTATCTAAATATCTCTACAACTAAGATAATCAAGTCGAAAGTATAGCACATGTATATGTGACTTTCTAGGTTTATATTTGATTGACAACAAGAAATGATATTATTTGGAATATCACGAAAAAATCATCTCGATCAATCAAGAGAATCTCTGTTCCCGATCGGTTCCCATATGTCATGGTTGATTCCAAGCAATTGGTGTTATGACTACCCAATCAAATATAAATATACAGACGATAGTCCACATTCCATGAAACCTCTTATCATAATTACCGTGCACCCAAATCTCTTCTTCTAAGATCCCGATCAATTGGATAGGGTCATGGAACCGTCAAACTTTAATACCGAGATACTATGTTCACATCACAACTCAATTTTCGAAAATAACACCTTGGCCAAGAATTTCATACCTAGAAGAATCTGATGACATAAGATCTTAACGCTATTTAGTCGGAAGAACGAATCCTATCTTGGTCGATCACTCGTTTTACTATACAACTAGCTAAGCTAAAAGTCCAATGACCATCTTTCCGGAACTAGTTTGACCCAAGTTAAGAGTTTGATGGTCATGAGCACTTTAAAGTACTTGTATTAGATAGAATGATCAGCCCATTCTCCTCAACCGAGAATCATTCATCTAACAAGCATTTAGTGATAGTATTCTCAACATAAAGAATACGATATATTGCAAATGGGGATTCAGTTACAATAATATGTACAAAGATATCAGATATATATGACTCGCAGGGCACATAAACACTAACATTTGGTTTGTAAGAAACTGTGAAGGAAATTTATTGAGATTTTTGGTTATATTTATTCTCTAAAAATTAGTTAAAATTTATTAAAATAATAAATATTGGAAAAATAAAATACCAATAATGAAACATTCTCAGCCTTCTTTCAATGGTATCTATGGGAAAATTTTTCTTCTTTCCTTATTTGAACAGCAGAAATAACACTTTTTGTACGGAGGGACTATAGCTTCAGTGGAATTAAAATACAAGGACCATATCATCTGGTTTTCAAAACACAGAGATGCCCCTACATATTATGCCAAACCTTAGGGGCTATATTCTAATTTGTGATGGTATCTATGGGAAAACTTTTCTTCTTTCCTTATATGAACAGCAGAAATAACGCTTTTTGTTCAGAGGGACTATAACTTCAATGGAATTAAAATACAAGGACCATACCATTTGGTTTTCAAAACACAGAGATGCCCCTGCATATTATGCCAAACCTTAGGGGCTATATTCTAATTTGTGCTAAAAATAATTAAAAAGAATAAAGCTAATACTGAAATTCTGAATGCTAACAATAATATTTCTATCAATAATAAATTTCAAATAATTTTGCTCTTAAAACATCTGTTTTTATCAAAATTGTTTTCTGAGCTTGTGAAAAAATAAGATAAAACTCTCTTGGATTTTAGGGTTTCAATTACAAGATTCTTAATATTAGTTGTTTGATTCTTTGATCGACATTTGTGAATTTACCATATTCTTTTTGACTATCTCATTGAGGAGGGAGTAAATATGACCGTTGTTAATAATAATAAGACCATATGCAGATTCTGTGAATCCCACAATTTATTTTGTTTTGATCCCCACCTTGTTGCTTTTCTAATGAGTATACATCAGGATATTTAATTGCATTAGTGATATCAACATCTGAAATTAGGAAAAAAAAAAAAAAAGAAACTCTTGCAATCAATTTAATGTACTCGATTAAAGTGTTTAACCTATGGAATCATTTGTATGCCTTTTGTCCTAGCTCTAGGGCTTCGTTATTAATACTATTTTTTCATGCAGGTATAAAAAGGCTCTGCTGGACAATGATCTCACTATTCAAGTAAGTTAGAAACTTTCATGTCGTCTATTTTATTTTGGCCATTGCTGTTACACATTTGAGAATTTGAAATGGTTGTGGCAACCTCCTAAATAAGTTTGATATGTATATCTAAACTACTACTTTTCATTTGATTCTTGAAGCCTTGGATCATCAGCTTCATGTGAATTGTGTTAGATTGCATTATCCAAACCAGCGTTGAGTTTTTACAACATTCAGTCACCTTTTGGACTCTCTCTCATTCTGTGGCTTAACATGGTCCAGTATTCCTTGCATCTGCATTACTTGACTCTTGATTAAGATCTAAACAGTTTGGTCATGGCAAAAACGATTATATAAACAGACTTTCATTCGTCGGTTTCATGTATATGGATTTATCCTGATTTTAGAATTGTTTGACACCTTTTCTTTTAATCCCTAATGTCAGTTTTTTTCAGATTTTAACTACACCATTCGAGTTTATGAATTTACCTGTTAATTGCAAACCAAATCCGCCAACTTGCTGAGTTTGTGAGTTAGAATCAAGAGAGTGAACCAGCATTGTGGTTACCACTATTATCAGTACAGCAATTTAGTAATGTGATCCATTGCTCCTGGAAGCAAGAAAAATCCACTTTCCATAATTAAATTGGTGAGAGGGAAATAAAAATAAACAAGGGTAGTGTAGGAAAAACAATTTTTATTATATTTGTTAGGATGTGGAAATAATTGCTTTTTTTCTTCCTCGTTCAAGGACTAATCAGTTCCTTTCTTTTTTTCAATTCAAGGAACTATAAAATAATTGTATATAAATATGAATCTGCAATTAAGCTTTATATATGAACAAATATAGGAAAGTAAAATGCACCACATGGACTGCAAATTTTGGGAAATATTTGTAATGTGAAATGTTTTATGATATGTGAATCAGCATAATTTTAGATTTTGGTGCTAGTTGAAGTTCTCATGTGAATAGGTGAGAGTGTTCTTGTACCTTTGCATAAACTTTTGGTGGGAAAAATATGTTGCCTTTCATGTCTTCTCTAGATGTGATACAAAATTTTAGTAGCTTTCAAATTTATACGTATTCTGAAATACTCAGGTACCTGCTTTTCTAGAGATTGGTGACGAAATAATTGTCAATACTATCGATAACTCCTATGTTAGCAGGTGAATGGTGTATCATTTTTTAACTTGAGTATTGTGTTACTTCTTTCTTTGTATAATTTTATCTGACATTTATTTGTGCTAATGGCACTGTATCCTTTAGATAATACTCCAAAAAAAGAAAAGAAAAGAAAAGAAATTCATTAAACTTCATTTCATTATTTTGCTGATAAGAATAACTTCTTGCTCTTATAGGGCCAACAAATAATGGTAGCCTGCTGCTTCATTCTTGGTCAAAGGTGAGGGTTGCAATATCTTTTGCTGAATTGGAGGGAGGCAATAGGACTAAGAGACGATTTTTTAGTTTGTAGAACAGAAGTTTTGAATTGCTGTTTGGTAGCAATCAATTATATTCTGGTAGTCATGAATCGCGAATCAATATGATTAATTGAGTTGAGTTGAGTTGAGTCATGTATCGTGAGCAGAACAGGATTCTAATTTTGATTTATTGAAGCTGAATAATGTGTTGGCATTTTCACAAGTATATATACAGACATAAATGGAAGAATATGAGAAGATTAATATAATATAACAAAAATGATCTATCTCTCTCTTTTGCCCATTCCTTCATCATACAAGGTAAATGCCAATACATTTTTAAGCTATAATGACACTTTCCTATCAAAATAAATAAGGTGAAATTATAAAATAAAATGCTTTTAAATTTCAATACACACACATGTACACAGCCTTGGAATTCGATAATCTATTGTTTTTATTTGTTATTTTTCCTCTTTTGCTTTAATATTTTCTTGTAAAAAATTTACACATGATTATCATGTAGTCAACTTAAAGATAAAAAATGTGAAACAGTTAAAAAATTTAATATTGATTTGAACAGAGAGTATATTAGAAATCTATAATGGAAAATTTAAATCCTCTAATTCTTTCATTCTTGAAGAATATGATTTGAAAGCTTTGACTCATTTGATTTTAAATTGAATTACTAATTTGTAATTCAAGATTTTTCTTAGAGAAGAAAATACTACATTAAGGAAAATAAGGAGAATCCTCCATGAAAAGGATCTAAGGATTGGAGGGAGAAGAAATTACACGATGGAAAATTTCAGCAATTACCAAGTGATAATCCCATAACCTAGAACTATTAGGTGCAAGCCTGGAAAGCCACAATTTGGAATAAGGCCACTGTTCGGTGCAGGTCTGTATTAAGCCACAATTTAGTACGAGAAGGACGAAGCTTTGGTTTGGCTCCAAATATTGATACTCGAACCTGTCCTCATACAAGGTTCTTCAAGCCTAGAAATAGGAACACATATGGTACTTGGAGATACATGAACTCATGGTTTGGACCCTGTGGACTTTATAGGACTGGCCTGTGGTTCGGTTCCACATCAACAAAATTCGGTCCGAGTAGTATGGATGTGGATTTTCGCAAGTGCACAAATTGTTTTCGCAAATAATAAAAGTGAGTACAATATCATTCTCATAAGAAAGTGATTTTAAATATCAAAATTAATATTTTTTTTATTATTTAAATAAAATTTTAAATTGATTTTGGGATTAAAATTAAAACTAATGAGATGAAATTTTTTAAAGGTTTGGAAAGATCGAAATAGGTCAAAAATTTAGATTTTTCAAGATTGATTATTTGAACTTATGATTAATAAATTAATTACTCTAGGATATATATAAATATCTCTCAAGCAAATACATAAATACAAACATTAATCTCATGTATATTCTCGTGATTGCTAAATTAATATTAGTATATTAAGTTTTTTTACAATTTTTAAGTTCACCAAAGTGTATCCCAATCTCTTAACAATATTATCCTTTAACTTATTGATCTAATGAATTAGTGATGTACTTCATCTTTCGATCAATCATACATCATCTTAAATTAATGTCTAATAGTGGCTAATTATCAAACAAATTATCAATTTAATTAAACATGTAATAATCAATCAATTATAATCACAAACCATAGAATCATTCAATTAATTACATCTAATTTCTAGAATAAGTAATTTAGCCAAGTATAGTTGAAAAATAAATTGAAAACTTTATTGAATTAATATAATTGTTCAATACTGCTAAATAATTAAATGAAATAAAGATGAACATAGTTAAGAATGAACTATTTTCTATACGCCAAAATTTGATTTCGATTATTAACTCTGCAATTTAATGTTCTTTCTTGCTTTTCTTGAAGATTTTCCTCTCTATGCTTCTTAGAAAATTTCCTCTCCCTTAGAAAATGAGGCTTCTTAATGTTAAATACACAATTTCTGTTTTATTTCTCCAAAAATGAGTCATAATGTGTTGAAGCCTCAAAAACCGGGTAAGTAAAACTTAAAAATCAAGTACCTCTGTGTCTTGAAAATTATTTTTGGTTAAAAACCGGGTTATATGGCCAAAATCCGGGTGCAACACCTCTAAAATCGGATACAATTTTTTAGAGCAAATCTACTTCATAATCATTCGATTTTTGAACCAATGATCTTGAGGATCATGATTATGGTGGTTTTGATATGGGAAAGTATATGCAAGATATTTATTGATCCTCTTTGTATTTTAATTCATATAGTTTTAGTTATACTTGAGTTAATATTAATAATAACACAATTTATATTTTTTTTAAAAAATTAAATGGGTATTTTGTTGTATTTTGAAAATGGTTTAATAAAAAATATAAATTCTTAAGAAAAAATAAAAATTTAATGGTCAAAGTAGAAAAATAGTGAAAGTGAAAGTTTAATGATCAAAATAAAAAAATATATTATGCTGACGTATCCATTTGATTCAACGTACTATGCTGACGTGACTGCTACATATTCCGATTTGACAAAAAATCTGACAGTATATCATCTGGTGAAATAATTTTCAAAATATAGTGATCAATTGATAAATTTTTTTCTATTAGTAATCACAATAGAAAAAGGGTAAAAATTTAGTAATCACTAGTGCTAATTATCCCATAACCATCTATTAACTACTAAACCATTATTTTATCAAATATGAATTTCAACATAGTTTTCCTGTAATTTCAATAAAATTTTGACAATGAATAGTGCAAATTTCAACATTTTAATAATTTCTCAAAGTCCTCAATCTGCATAGAAATTACGCTTCTAATCAATCCTTATAATCTCACAACAATAATTTATTTACTATTTCCAATTACATTAACCAATTAAATCAATATTCACATAAAATAATAATTATCTTCATATATTATGAAATTAAATATCACATACACATATATTGGTTACCCAATTATTTTTTATTATAAAAATTTATAATTATTTATACACTTAATTCCAATACAAATCTATACCTCAAATCTCATGGAGCATTTTCTGAGAATAAAAAAAATATAAGATAGACATAATACATTACTTGCTACAATTGGTTCCAATGAGAGGAAGGAAGAAGCCTATGTAATAGTGACCACTACTAACTCTGAACCTGAAAAATAAATAACTACCAAAAGAATGAGTAAACATACTCAGTGAATCATAAATATATTATTATACATAAGGTTACATGTGGTATTCAAATTAATAGGAATCAATAAATAAGTAAGGAAATCAATCAATGAAACAATAATATCAAATTAGGTTACATATGTCAATGACTCAATAATTCAAATAAACATGAACATAACAAATTTAGAGTCTCATGCTCGTAATAAAAACTTATGAAATAACTCGTGAAATACATAAGGTTGATCAGACCTTATGGTTAGGAGTATTATCACCCTCCTAACTGGGCTATGACACTATACCTTGTCCAGTGGCTCATTGTACACAATGCCAATGATTTTCACCCACTACCCCATCGATCAATAGTTTTGGCATGTCATCAGGTACTTGGCAAAGCAATACTCATTATTACATAGTATAGTATCAATGTAGAGAATATCAAATAACAATTATTAATCACTAAAGAAAAGGATTTTGGTACAAATGATATCAATAAACAAATGGATTTAATAATTAAGGAATGGTTACAATATGCATAATAACATATTTACGACTCACCTTTAATCATTAATTAGCCAATTACACAAATTATGCCTTACTTCTCTATATATGCTTCCTTGCCTTCCACTATCATCATCATCATCCTTTCCATTTCCTTCTTATACTACATATCAAATTAATATAATTTTAACTCATTATACATAGAATTATAATAATTTTAACCTTAATTGAATTAATTCCCTTTTGTAATATCTGCCATTTTTTTTTGAAGTGTCATTATCAATTTTATTTTGTTTGGAGAATTTTAAAATTTAATGAGAAGTTTGGAAATCTCAGAAATTTTGCTTTGACTGCAGCTGAATTCAGTATTGGCCATTACTTGCT
>CANXYC010537527.1:0-12775 GCA_948193065.1 Aleurites moluccanus | reverse complement strand
AATTAATTTACAATAATTTACACATGTCATACATATTTTAAATCATATAGCACAATATTAATTAGTCACTCATATAAGCATATTTAATTAAATCTTATAGTACATGTAACTATCAATTGCATCAAGTAAATCATATAACATGTAAAGCAATCAATAGCACATAAGCACATGAAATAATTCATAGAACACATAAGGCAACCAACTCATGCAAATACTCCTAACTCCCCCTAGGTTTAAAGCACTAGGGTTAAGGTTTCCAACTAGGGTTTCACCTAGGATATTACACTTACAGAGGAATAGTGACTAAGTACAGAATGGGATAGAATTAAGTAAACCATGGAGCATAGGATTTCCTTTGTCGTCTTTTGCTGTTATCATCTATTATATGTTAGTATTTTGTGTCTCTATTATATTTTGAGTATGTTTCCATTTTTCTCCACAGATTACAAAGATGTCCGACGAGAGGAACAGAGATACCAGAGAGGCAGAGGTAGCCTCCAATGAGTCATTGGTGAGGGAGATCTCAATTTCAGAGGGTTCGTCTAGATCCTGACAGACTACAGAGGATACAAAGAGGGACGATGATCCCTGGAGAGTTGAGATTATGAGGGGATTGATGGAGTTACGTAGAGATATGGCTAATTTGAGGTAGGAACATCAGAATGTATTGCCACCACCAGTTCCAACAGCAGTGCCTCCACTTATGGCACCAGAGGCAGTTCCAGTGGCACCGGCTCCTATGCAGCAAGTAGGGGTTCCTAGGGAGCCTGCTATACAGGGAGGCTGTAGAGTGATTGAGGAGGGTGGTGTATCGATGTTTAGCTTTCTGAAGCTAAACTTACCAGAGTTCAGGGGAGATAGAGGTAGTGACCCTATGGATTTCTTAGAGGAGGTAGAGAAGGTAGTGAGGAGACTACCTTATATTGTGTTAAGAGCTGTGGAGATTGTTGGGCTATTATTGAAAAGGAAGGCATGGACATGGTTTTCGAGGATGATGGAGTCCAAGTTATATGGTGAGCATCCACATACATGGATTGAGTTTCGACAGGGACTTATTAATGAGTTTATTACAGAGGGGGTGAAGACCCGTAACCTGATTAGGTTTAAGCAGTTAGAGTAGGGAAACGGGTCTGTTAAGGAGTATACAGAGAAGTTCATCAGGTTAAGTAGGTATGCTACTCATATTGTTCCTACTGAGGCTAATTTGGTCAGTAGGTTTAGGAGGGGTCTTCATGCTGCACTTCATAATGTATTATTGGCTACTAAGTTTACTTCTCCGATGATAATTATTGATAAGGTCACATAGATGGAAGAGAAGAATAAGGCAAAGAGGGCAAAGAGGGACCAGAAGAGGAAAGGAGGTCCAGAATCTCAAGTTAGGAGGGGGGAAAGCAGCTTCCAGCCTAGGCAGGCAGAGCCAGTGTCACGGTTTGATCAGAGATCTACTACTAGTAATTAGAGGAGGAGACCGCCAGTGGTTTAGTCAGCTCCTGCCTATTCTCAGGGTTCTTCGAGACAAGTTGGACAGACACCCAACATTCTTAGTTGTGGGTTTTATGGATGGAGATATAAAGAGGAGTGTTGGAGACAGACTGGCACTTGTTTGAGATATGGCCAGCAGGGTCACTATGCTAACAGATGTCTATTGAGGGCAAAGCAGCAGCCATTTATTATGGTTTCTCAGTCGATAGTATAGACGAGTCAGAATATGGGTACAGAGGCTTCAGGTAGAGGCAGAGGAGGATAGGCTCCCTGTTGTAGTCAGGCTCCAGCTGGTAGGGGTCAGGGCAAAATGTTTGCAATCAACACCTAAGAGGCCCAGAGATCAGATAATGTGGTCACAGGTGCTATTCTGATTCAGAATGAGATTGCAGATGCTTTATTTGATTCAAATTCTACTCATTCTTTTGTGTCACCACACTTTGCACCTAAATTGAATAAGGAAAAGAGATTGTTAGAAGTGCCTTGATGATTGCTATTCCTATGGGTGAGAGTGTTTATGTGGACTTTTATTATCCTGACTGTGTGATTGAGATTGATGATAACATATTGCGTGCTGATTTGATTGAATTGCTTGTATTAGAGTTAGATGTTATTTTGGGTATGGATTGGCTTACGAGGCACTGAGCAGTTATTGATTATTATCGGAAGAAGACCAGGTTTCAGCCTGAGGGGCAACCAGAGTTTGAGTTTCAGGGTGATATTCAGGAGTTCAGGATTACTCTGGTTTTTGCTATCCAGGCTAGGAAGATGATTGGGAAAGGTTGTTCAACCTATTTAGCACATGTGATAGATGTGCAGAGGTCTTCTGTACAACTTGATCAGATACTGATGGTTCAGGAGTTTCCTGATGAGTTGCTAGGATTGCCCCCAGATAGGGAGATTGAGTTTGAGATTGAGGTGCATGCAGGCACCGACCCTATATCTATTCCTCTATACAGAATGATTCCAGCTGAATTGAAGGAATTGAAGGTGCAGTTACATGAGCTATTGGATAGAAGGTTCATCAGACTGAGTAGTTCTCCTTGAGGTGCACCAGTATTATTTGTAAAGAAGAAAGATGGCTCTTTGAGGATGTGTATAGACTATAGGTAGTTGAATAAGGTGACAGTGAAGAACAAGTATCTATTGCCTCAGATAGATGACTTGTTTGATCAGCTACAGGGTGCCAGCCATTTTTCGAAGATTGATCTGAGGTCTGGGTATCACCAGTTGAAGATTAAGAAGGATGATGTACCTAAGACTACTTTCAGGACCCGATATGGACATTATGAGTTCTTGGTGTTGCCATTCGGGTTGACCAATGCACCGGCTGCTTTTATGGATTTGATGAACAGTGTGTTTAGGTCATTTTTGGATAAGTTTGTCATTGTATTCACTGATGACATTCTTATCTATTCTAGGAGTGAGGAGGAGCATGTGGAGCATCTGAGAATTATTTTGCAGATACTTCGGGAGCATCAGTTGTATGCTAAGTTATCTAAATGCCAGTTTTGGCTAACCGAAGTGTGTTTCCTTGGGCATATGATATGCAAGGATGGTATTAAGGTGGATCCTCAGAAGATTGAAGTGGTTGCTAATTGACCTCATCCTACCAGTGTTTCAAAGGTTCGCAATTTTCTAGGTATGACAGGATATTACAGGAGGTTTGTGAAGGATTTCTCCAACATTGCAGCTCCATTGACTAGGTTGATGCAGAAACAGGAGCGTTATTTATGGACTGATGAGTGTGATTGCAGTTTTCAGACTTTGAAGTATTGCCTCACTAGTGCTCTAATGTTAGCATTGCCATCAGCGGGGAAGAAATTTACGGTATATTGTGATGCTTCTCGGATTGGATTGAGGTGTGTATTGATGCAGAATAGGAAGGTGATTGCTTATACTTCTCATCAGTTAAAGAAGCATGAAGCAAATTATCCGACTCATGATTTGGAGATGGCAGCTGTGGTATTTGCATTGAAGATTTGGAGACATTACTTGTATGGATCGAAATGCGAGATATATATTGATCATAAGAGTATACAGTATATATTTCAGTAGAAGGATCTAAATGTTCGGCAGCGTAGATGGGTGGAGTTACTTAAGGATTATGACTGTGAGATCCTTTATCACCCGGGTAAGGCCAATGTAATGGCTGATGCACTGAACAGGAAATCCATGGGCAGTCTAGTTCATATCATGGTTGTCAGGAGATCCTTGATCCGAGAGATGAGGGATTTGGCAGATATGGGAGTCGAGTTGGATTTGGGAGCCCAGGATCGGAACCAGGCTCTGGTAGCCCAATTTCGGGTGAAGTCACTGTTACTTGATGATATTAAAGTGGCTCAGGATATGGATCCATATCTACTGAAGCTCAAGAAAGAGGTACAAAATGGAAAGATGACAGAGTTTACAGTGGAGGATGGCATACTGAAGTGTGGGAAGCATATGTGTGCACCTGATTTTGATGGGCTACGGGATCGAATTATGAGAGAGGCTCACTATTCAGCATACAGTGTACATCCAGGGATTTCCAATATGTACCATGATCTGAGAAATGTATATTTGTGGCCTGGTATGAAGAGAGATATAGATCAATTTGTTTCCAAATGCTTATCCTATCAACAGGTTAAGTTTGAGCATCAGAAGTCGTCAGGATTGCTTCAGGAGATTGAGTTGCTAGAGTGGAAATGAGAGCAAGTTACTGTAATACCCTATAAATTCCTAACTCACATGCATGAAATAATTCTCAGTTTTTGGTTCATTAGTCTTGAAATGATGGGAAATAATTTTAGAGACATAGTTAGAAAGCAAACTTGTTACTTTTTCGAAAAACGGCGATGTTGGGAACACTGCCGAGAATTCAGCAGTCCGGTTAACAGAAGAATTTTTGAAGTTGACCTGGGGGTAAAAGATCACTATAATTTATGTGTAATTTTGGTAAAAAGAAAGAAGTAAAAATCATTTAGGAACACTGAAAAAGTAACCAATGGCAAAAGCATAAATAAATGAAAGTTTAAGGTGAATAGTAGAAATTGGTCGGTTGGGATTACAAAATGACTCCGGAACTATTTTTATAAATAAGTATCAATTAAAATAAGTTATTAACTCCCCACTTTGAAATCCAATTCTAGACAGAATTGATAGAATAAATTACAGAAAATTTTGGTCCAAAGTACAACTTATGAAAATTTGAGAATTTAGTTGTAATTTACCATTTGATTTTTTATATATTTTACACTTAGGAAATATTTGCCATCATCTTCTTCCCTATTCTTCCTTGGCCGAACCATTGCCTTGCTTCTTCCTCCATATCTTCTTCTTTTTCCAACCAAATTTCTTAAGGAAATCTAAAGAAAACTTAAAATCAATCATTGTTCTTCCACTCTCCATCATTGATTTGCTTGAAATCACAAAGGAAACTTAGGATTTATTGAAGGACCAATTCGGGTGGAACCTCCATTCTAGGTAAGGAGTTATTTGTTTGATTTTATTGATTAATTAGATGTTATTTAGGTTGAATTTGATGGGTTTGTAGTTAGATTACATCAATTGGTATTAATTGATAGGAATGCCAAAATTACCTAGCTATATTGAAGTTGTAAGAAAGGGTTTGATGATTTAGTGTTTGATTTTGTTAATTGATGTTAGAATATGTTAATTGGATGTGAATAGATGATTAATTGATGGTTTATTTGATGTAGAACACAATTGTTGATAAGGTTGCCTTATTAGGCTCCATTGGTGAAATTGGGTGGAATTGGCTTGTTCAGAGCAATTTGAAGCATTAGGTGAGTCTATGTTGCATTATTTAACATGTCTATTGCTTTAGAATTGAAATTGGAAACTCTTGGTGAAACCTCCATTTTGGCCGAATTGAAGTTACTATTCCTTACCTTTGATTTCTTTGATTTTTGCCTTGAATTCCCATGTCAATTTGATCCATTTTGATATTGTTTAATTGTGTTTCTTTGATGCCTATACCATTGTTGATAATATAGCTTTTTGTTGATTGAATTGGGCAAGTCAATATTGCACCTAAACCTAACCTATTGGCTTGCCATTGTATGCCTACCATGTGTTTGATGAAATGCCTAGTTGATTTACCTTTGGCCTATTGGTTTGTATTCCATAGGCCTACCATTTGAATGCCATTTTCACCAGCTACATTGGCATGCCAATTGGCCTACTTATTTCCATCATCGAACCAACCTTTATTGTTTACCATAACCTTTATCCTTGCTTGTATATTGTATCTTGTAATGCCTTTCCTTCAAATATCATTTGATTTGAAAGATATTGATTATATTGACAGTGATGATACCATTATTGCATAATGGTGTCTATTGACATGTTACTCATTTATATTGACCTAAATGTGATTTGACAGAGCTACCGTTCCGACAGGGTAGTGGGTACATACTGTCAGCAATGTGCACATTGATATTGATGCCCTAGCTAGGAAGGGTTATTGGTCTTAGTCATAGGACCTGATTAGTTTTATGCCTACTTGATATGTAATCGACTGTGTGATTATACATAGTCTACATATTTCAGGGCCCTATATCTGTCTTACCATATGATTTTATGACTTGATATGACCATTGATATTCCTATTGATTTCTGATTATGATTCTGTAAACCAACTTGATTGATATTGTTCCATTGTTCCTTTATCATTTATATACATCATTGTTCCATCCCATTTGATTTGTGATGCATATAGATTCACTGAGTATCATCTACACTCACCTTTTCATTGTTTAACCATTGTAGGAGAGGAGTAGACTACAGAATCCCATCGTCTATCATCCGAGGATTTTTACTACAGTCATCTGATGTATATTTTTTAATATTTCTGTATTATTATTTTGATGTTCATAATCTAGCTGCTCCATGGGGTATGTATGGGTTAGCTAGGAAATGAATATGTATATATGATACTTGATGATATATGAGTTATATGATGATTATGTGATATGATATATGGATTATTACAGCCATTTGCAGTAAATTACAAAATGAATGACAAAATAACAGAATGGATGGTAACTAATTAAAATGGTTAATATATTGTGGTTTATAGATTATGCATGTGATATTGGGTTCTACAGGTGCCGGTAGCCATTGGCATCTCCTATGCCCTAGGACCGTCATGATCCGAAAACGGGTCTTGACAGAAGTGGTATCAGAGCTCTAGGTTACAGATTGTGGATTTTAAGTTACAGACGAATAGTGACTGAATTACAGAGGAATAGTGACTAAATATAGAATGGGGTAGAATTAAGTATACCATAAATTATGGGATTTCCTTGGATGTCTTTTGTTGTTATCGTCTATTATATGTTATTATTCTGCGTTTTTGTCATTTTCTGAGATTGTTTTCATTTTTTTCGACAAATTATAAAGATGTCTGTCGAGAGGGATAGAGATCCTATGGAGGCAGAGGTAGCCTCCAATGAGTCACTGGTGAGGGAGATTACTGTATCGGAGGGTCCGTCTCGATCCCGACGGACTTCGGAGGATTCTAAGAGGGGCGGTGACTCCTGAAGAGTGGAGATGATGTAGGGTTTATTAGAGTTACAGAGAGAGATGGCTGAGATGAGACGGGAGCGATAACAGGTACCTCCACCACTAGCTCCAGAATTAGTACCTCCATCTGTAGTACCAGAGGCAGTTCCAGTGGCACCGGCTCCTGTGCAGCCAGTAAGGGCTCAGAGGGAGCTAGCTGTACAGGAAGGCCAAGGAATGATTGAGGAGAGAGGTGTATTGATGTTTAGCTTTTTGAAGCTAAACCTATCTGAGTTTAGAGGAGACAGAGGTACTCATCCTATGGATTTCTTGGAGGAGGTGGAGAAGGTAGTGAGGAGACTACCTTATTCTGAGTTGAGAGCTATGAAGTTGGTTGGGCTATTACTTAAGGGTAAGGCATGGACCTGGTTCTCGAGGAGGATGGAGCCCAAGCTTTATGGTGAGAACCCACCTATATGGGCAGAGTTTAGACAGAGTCTTATTGACGAGTTTATTACAGAGGGGGTGAAGACTCGTAACCTAGTCCAATTTGAGTAGTTGGAGCAGGGGGATAGATCTGTAGAGGAGTATGCAAAAGAGTTTATACGGTTGAGTAGATATGCTACTCATATTGTACCTACAGAGGCTTATTTGATTAGTAGGTTTTGGAGGGGTTTTCATGTTGCATTACATAATGCATTGTTGGCTACAGAGTTTACCTCTTTGACTATAGTGATTGATAAGGCTACACAGATATAGGAGAAATACAAGACTGAGAGGGCTAAGAGGGACCAGAAGAGGAAAGGAGGTCCAGGATCATAGGTTAGGAGGGGGAGAGCAGCTCCCAGCCTAGACAGACAGAGCCAGTGCCACTATTTGAGTAGAGATCATCAGGTAGTAGTCAGAGGAGGAGAGTTTAGAGTAGGGGACCACTAGTGGCACGGTCTACACCTGCTTATTCACAGGGTTCCTCTAGACCAGCAACATAGGTGCCTGGTGTGCCAGTTTATGGGTTTTATGGATGGAGGTACGGAGGGGAGTGCCGGTTACAGTCAGGTGTTTATTTGAAGTGTGGACAGCATGGTCACTTAATTAGCAGATGTCCTCTATAGGGTGAGCAGCAGCAACCATCTGTTACAGTTTCTCAGCTAGTGGTCCAAGCGAGTCAGAATATAGGTAGAAAGGCTACAAGCAGAGGCAGAGGCAGGGGAGGATAGGCTCCTAGTGGTAGTCAAGCTCCAGATGGTAAGGGCCAGAGCAGAGTATCTGCTATCAACACCTAGGAGGCCCAGAGAGCAGACAATGTGGTTACAGGTACTATTCTGATTCAGAATGAAATTGCAGATGCCTTATTCGATTTTAGTGCTACTCACTCTTTTGTGTCACCGCACTTTGCACCTAAATTGAATAAGGAAAGGAGATTGTTAGATGTGCCTTTGATGATTGCTACTCCTATAGGTGTTAGTGTTGATGTTGATTATTACTACCCTGACTGTGTGATTGAGATTGATGATAACATCTTACGTGTTGATCTGATTGAGTTGCCTGTGCTAGAGTTAGATGTTATCTTAGGTATGGATTGGTTGAAGAGGCACTGGGAAGTTATTGACTGTTATCGGAAGAGAGTTAGATTCCAGCTTGAGGGGCAGCCAGAGTTTGAGTTTCAGGGTGATATTCGGGAATTCCGGGTTAACCTGATTTCTGCTATCCAGGCTAGGAGGATGGTTTGGAAAGGCTGTTCAACCTATTTAGCACATGTGATTGATGTACAGAAGTCTTCTATACAGTTGGATCAAATACCGGTTGTTCAGGAGTTTCTTGATGTATTTCCTAAGGAGTTGCTAGGATTGCCCCCTGATAGGGAGATAAAGTTTGAGATAGAGGTGCATGCAAGCACAGACCCTATATCTGTTTCACCATACAGAATGGCTCCAGATGAACTGAAGGAATTAAAGATACAGTTACATGAGCTATTGGATAGAGAGTTTATTATACTGAGCAGTTCTCCTTGGGGTGTACTGGTACTGTATTTGAGGAAGAAAGATGGCTCTTTGAGGATGTGTATAGATTACAGGCAGCTAAACAAAGTTATAGTGAAGAATAAGTATCCATTGCCTTGGATAGATGACTTATTTGATTAGCTACAAGGTGCCAGCCATTTTTCTAAGATTGATTTGAGGTCTGGGTATCACCAACTGAAGATTAGGAAGGGTGATATACCCAAGACTACTTTCAAGACCTGCTATGGACATTATGAGTTTTTGGTGTTGCTATTCGGGTTGACCAATGCACCGGCTGCTTTTATGGATATTATGAACAGGGTGTTTAGGTCATATTTGGATAAGTTTGTCATTGTATTCATTGATGACATAATTATTTATTCCAGGAGTGAGGAGGAGCATAGGAAGCATTTGAGGATTGTGTTGTAGACACTTCGGGAGATTCGGTTGTATGCTAAGCTATCTAAGTGCCAGTTCTGGTTAACTGAAGTGTGTTTCCTTGGGCATGTAATATGCAAGGATGAGATTAAGGTAGATCCTCAGAAGATTGAGGCGGTTGCTAATTGGCCACAACTTACCAGTGTTTCAAAGGTTCACAGTTTTCTAGGTATGGCTGGATATTATAGGAGGTTTGTGAAGGATTTCTCCCGAATTATAGCTCCACTGACTAGATTGATGAGGAAATAGGAGCGTTATGTATGGAAGGATGAGTGTGACTGCAGCTTTCAGACTTTGAAGTATTGCCTCACTAGTGCTCTAGTGTTGGCATTACCAGTAGAGGGGGAGAAATTTACAGTGTATTGTGATTCTTCTCGAATTGGTCTGGGGTGTGCGCTGATGCAAATTGGTAGGGTAATTGCTTATGCTTCTCTTCAGTTAAAGAAGCATGAAGCAAATTATCCAACTCATGATCTGGAGATGGCAACTGTGATTTTTGCCTTGAAGATTTGAAGACATTACTTGTATGGATCGAAATGTGAGATATATACTGATCATAAGAGTCTACAATATATATTTCAGCAGAAGGATTTGAATCTTAGGTAGCACAGATAGGTAGAGATTCTTAAAGATTATGACTACGAGATTCTTTATCACCTAGGAAAGGCCAATGTAGTGGTTGATACACTGAGCCAGAAATCGATAGGCAGTCTAGCTCATATTGTGATTGGCAGGAGGCCATTAATTAGAGAGATGAGGGAGTTAGCAGATTTGGGGGTAAAGTTAGAGTTGGGATCCCAGGATCAGAACCAGACTCTGATAGCCCAATTTCGAGTGAGGTCACTATTACTTGATGATATTAAAGTGGCTCAGGACAGGGATCTTTATCTACTGAAGCTCAAGGGAGAGGTACAAAATGGGAGGATGACTGAGTTTACAGTAGAGGATGGGGGACTGAGATGTGGAAAGCGTATATGTGTACCGGATTTTGATGGGCTACAAGAACAGATTATAAGGGAGGCTCACTATTCAGCCTATAGTGTACATCCAGGGATTATCAAGATGTACCATGATTTGAGAGATGTGTATTGGTGGTCTGGAATGAAGAGAGATGTAGCTCAGTTTGTATCTAAATGTTTAGCCTGTCAGCAGGTTAAGTTTGAGCATCATAAGCTATCAGGGCTACTTCAGGAGATTGAGTTGCTAGAGTGGAAATGGGAACAGGTGACTATGGATTTAATAGTTGGTCTACCGAGGACTTCGAGGGGTTATGATTCTATATGGGTGATTGTTGACCTTTTGACGAAGTCTGCTCATTTTCTAGTGGTTAAGACTAGCTATACAGCAGCTCAGTATGCACAATTGTATGTGGATAAGATTGTGCGACTTCATGGAGTTTCTTTAATGATCATATTAGACAGGGGTACATAGTTCACAACTCGATTTTGCCAAATGCTTCAGGAGGCTATGGGTACTCAGTTACGGTTCAATACTACTTTCCATCTGCAGACTGATGGGCAATTGGAGAGGACAATTAGCGGATATGCTGAGATTATGTGTTCTGGATTTCAAAGGTAACTGGGATTATTATTTGCCGTTGATAGAGTTATCCTATAACAACAGTTTTCACTCTTCATTATTATGGCTCCATTTGAAGCACTGTATGGTAGAAAATGTAGATCTCCAGTGTGTTGGGTGGAACCGGGAGAGAAGCAGCTAGAGGGACCAGAGTTGATTAGAGAGACTATGGAAAAGGTGCCTATGATCAGAGATCGGATGAGGATTGCCTTCATTAGGCAGAAGAGTTATGCTGATCCGAAGAGGAAGGATGTACATTTTGTAGTTGGTGATCATGTCTTCCTTAAGGTCTCACCAATGAGGGGTGTTATGAGATTTGGGAGGAGGGGAAAGTTATCACCAAGGTTTATAGGCCCATTTGAGATTCTTGAGAAGATTGGTAACGTGGCTTATAGATTGGCTCTTCTACCTAGCATGAGCTATGTATATCCGGTTTTCCATATATCTATGCTGTGGAAGTATGTGTCTGATCCATCACACATATTGGAGGTTCAGGATGTGGATCTCAGTGATGACTTGTCTTATGAGGAGCTTCCGGCGGAGATCATTGATCCACAGGTCAGACAGCTGCGGAATAAGGAGATTCCGATGGTTAAAGTGCTTTGGAGGAATCAGTCCATAGAGGAGTGCACTTGGGAGAGTGATCAGGAGATAAGGAGCAGATATTCATTCCTGTTCCAGCAGTGAGGTATGTATTTATTTAAATTCGTGGACAAATTTATTTGTAAGGGGTAAAATGTAGTACCCTATAAATTCCTAACTCACATGCATGAAATAATTTTCAGTTTGTGGTTCATTAGTCTTGAAATGATGGGAAATAATTTTAGAGATACAGTTAGAAAGCAAACTTGTTACTTTTTTGAAAAACGGCGGTGTCGAGAACAATACCAAGAAATTAGCAGTCCGGTCAATAGAAAAATTTATGAAGTTGATTGGGGGGTAAAAGATCACTATAATTTATGTGTAATTTTGGTAAAAAGAAAGAAGTGAAAATCATTTAGGAACACTGAAAAAATAACCAATGGCAAAATCGTAAATAAATGGAAGTTTAAGGTGAATAGTGAAAATTGGTCAGTCGGGATTACAAAATGACTTCGGAACTATTTTTATAAATAAGTATAAATTAAAATAAGTTTATTAACTCCCCACTTTGAAATCCAATTCCAGACAGAATTGATATAATAAATTACAAAAGATTTTGGACCAAAGTGCAACTTATGAAAATTTGAGGATTTAGTTGTAATTTATCATTTGATTTTTTGTATATATTTTATACTTAGGAAATATTTGCCATCATCTTCTTCCTTGTTCTTCTTTGGCCGAACCATTTCCTTGCTTCTTCCTCCATTTCTTCATCTTTTTCCAACCAAATTTCTTAAGGAAATCTAAAGAAAACTTGAAATCAATCATTGTTCTTCCATTCTCCATCATTGATTTGCTTGAAATAACAAAGGAAACTTAGGATTTATTGAAGGACCAATTCGGGTGGAACCTGCATTCTAGGTAAGGAGTTTATTTGTTTGATTTTATTGATTAATTAGATGTTATTTAGGTTGAATTTGATGGGTTTGTAGTTAGATTGCATCAATTGATGCTAATTGATAGGAATGCCTAAATTACCTAGCTATATTAAAGTTGTAAGAAAGGGTTTGATGATTTAGTGTTTGATTTTATTAATTGATGTTAGAATATGTGTCGCAGCCTAACTTTAGACTATGACGGTCCTAGGGTACGGGTAATGCCTAAGCCACCAGTACCTCGAAGAACCC
>CANXYC010537434.1:0-12003 GCA_948193065.1 Aleurites moluccanus | reverse complement strand
TGAGAATTGTGGAGATCCAGAGGGATCTGTTGATTGGAGTTGGATGAGTTTGTTATTAGAAGTGTTATATTATATGTTTTTAGCCAGGGCATGCTCCTTAAATAGAGGAGATGCTGCCCGTTTTTATTTGTATTGCTTAAGTTATATTAAGCCTATTTGTGTATGCATGCCATCTAGTTTTATTTATGGGTTCTTCGTGGTATTGGTAGCATAAGCATCACCCGTACCCTAGGACCGTCATGGCTCCTAAGTTGGGTTGTGACATTAAGTCTACCTATGGCCTAGGACCGTCGCGACCCAAAAGTGGGTCGTGACAATGCATCATTATAGGTAAAAGGTTAGGTAAACAGTAAAATAATCAAGTAAATAATCAATAGATGATAGTGTTGTACACTGAATTATAGAACAAAGAAAAAGATACCTAATCAATGGTTGGAATCAACAAATGGATCAGTAATACTCATATCATGTAAATAAGACAGATAAAAGGTCATCAACATGTATAAACTCATATCAAACTCATATCATGAACATAAGGTTGATCAAGCCTTATGGCTAGGATAGTTAACCTTTCCCGGCTAGGATAGTTAACCCTTCCCAGCTAGGGTTCCATGTAAACAAATGTGCACATTACCGATGGTATTTACTCGCTACCCCATTAGTAAGGAAGCTCTGTCAAATGAACACGTAAATCAATAGAAAGAATGGAACAAATCAATGGATAGCAATGGGTTTCACATAACTCATCAATAATTAAATAGACTACAGTTCATTCAATCGGTATTGCCAATCGATAACATATAAACAATGGATGATACAAATGGATCAACAATAGGTATAACAATCATTAAAGGTTAGGTATACAAAGTGGTTATCCAAGTACAAATGGTTGGCACAATTGGCTAGTCAATGTCGCTGGTGAAAATGGCATTCAAATGGTAGGCTTATGGAAGAAACAAGTGATAGGCCTATGAAAAATGAACTAGACATTTCATCAAACACTTGGTGTGCAACATTCAATGGACAAATTGGTTAGGTTTTGGTGCAATATTGACATTTTTCCAATAATCAACAAACAACTCACAATGTAGGCATTACAATGGGTATTAGATATCCAACAAATAACATCATTCAAAGGATCAAAATGGCAAGTGAAACATGAAGAAAAATAAGACAAAAATCAAAGGATGAATAGTACATGTGGGTTCGGCCAAAATGGGACAATCAAAGGAGGTTTGTAATTCACATTTCAATATAATAGGCATGTCAAATAATGCATATTAAACTCACCTCATACTTCAAATTGGTTAGAAAAATTGATTTTCCACCTTAAGCTTCAAAATAGGCAAAATGATCATTCATTCTATTCTTTGTATTTTACACCAAATCAATCACCCAATAAGCTTCCATTAGCATCAATTAAACATAACCTAGCCTAATTAGATATTAAACATCATCAATTTAAGGTTTGTAATCCAACAACTTCAATTAGGGTTTGAGAATTTGTGGATTTTCCACCAAATGCATCAATTGATGCAATTAAGCTATAAACCCATCTAATTCAATGTCTAATATACTTATTTAGCCTATTTAATCAAAGAAACCAACTTATTACCCTGTGTTGATGAAGTACCTATATTCCTCTTTAAAATTTTTCTTGATTTGCTTTGTGATTCAAGGTGAAAAATTATTGGCAAATGGAAGAAACAAGATTGTTTTAATGTTTTCTTAAGTTTTTCTTTTGAAAACAAGCTTGAAAATGGTGGGAGAAGCAAAGAAGTGGTTTGGCCAAAGGTGTGGGAGGAGAAGAAGATGAGACAAAAATGGCTAAGTGTGGCTTTTATACTTGGAAGAATTGGAAAATTGTATTTTAGTCCTTAAAACTTCTATTAATTGGACTTTGACCCTACAACTTTCTGTAATTAATTTTGTTGAGATTCATATTTCAAAGTGGGGACTGAAATTACTTATTTTTATCTATAGTTTATCATCATATAGGTTTTAGAGTCATTTTGGGTCGTGGATAGAGGGTTTCCCAAAATGCCCCTGAAGTTCCACTTATTTATAGTTTTTCCATTCTGTTGATTTTCCAACATCTTTAATACTTTTCCATACTTTCTTCACATAATTCATTATTATTATTCTTAATCTTCCATTATACAAGTATCTATGAAAAATTAACTTAAATTAGCTACTGTATTATTTCCTTAAATTTCATAACTATTATCGGTGTTTCCGACCCAATAACTATTATAACTGTTTAATAACTGTAGCTTAACTCTAGGGTATTACATTTTACCCTCTTTCAAATAAATTCATCATCGAATTTAAAATAAATACGTATGCCAAAGTTGGAATAGGAATGGATACTTGGCCTTCATATCCTATTCGCTTTCCCAGGTACACTCTTCCATCGACTGATTCCTCCATAAAACTTTTACCATAGGAATCTCCTTATTCTATAATTATCTGACTTGTTGATCCATAATTTCTATTGGTACCTCCTCATATGACAAGTTTTCATCCACTCCAATGTCTTGCAACTAGAGTAAATGTGATGGATCTGGCACGTACTTTCGTAGCATTGAAATATGGAATACCGGGTGCACATGACTTAGTTTGGGTGGAAGAGCCAATCTATAAGTAATATTGCCAATCTTCTCTACTATCTCAAATGGTCCCAAATATCTCAAGACAATTTTCCCTTCTTCCGAAATTGCATCACACCCTTCATAGGCGATATTTTAAGGAGCACATGATCACCAACTGTAAAATGCACATATTTCTACTTCGGATTGACATAACTTTTTTGTCTGCTGAAGGTAGTATTCATCCGCTCTTTAATAATTGGCACATTTTCCATTGTCTCTTTAATCAACTCTGGGCCTTCCAAATACTTCTCACCTGGTTCCACCTAATATACTGGAGACTGACATTTCCTACCATATAATGCCTCGTAAGGAGCCATTCCGATCGATAAATAGTAGCTGTTGTTGTAGGAGAACTCAATCAATGGTAGATACTGATCCCAGTTACCCTTGAAGTCCAAAATACATAACCGTAACATATCTTCTAAGGTCTGAATTGTCCACTTTGATTGTCCATTAGTCTGAGGGTGAAATGTTGTGCTGAATTGTAACTATGTACCCAATGCCTCTAGAAATTTTTGCTAGAACTGTGAAGTAAATTGTGTCCCTCTATACGATATTATCACTAATGGCACTCCATAAAGCTTTACAATCTTATCAATATATAATTGTGCATATTGTGTTGCAGAATAGCTAGTCTTCATATGGAATCATACCCTCATGAAGTCCTTGATAACCCAACCACAAAATCCATAGTGACCTGCTCCCATTTCCACTCTGGCAATTCTATCTCCTGTAGCAAACCAGATGGCTTTTGATTTTCAAACTTAACCTGCTGACAGGCTAAGCATATGGACACAAATTTAGCCACATCGCTCTTCATATTAGGCCACTAATAGACATCCCTCAAATCATGGTGCATCTTTGTAATTCCAAGATGTACACTATAATAAGAATAATGGGCCTCTTTCATTATCTAATCTTATAATCCATCAATCTCAGGTACACATAGCCATTTACCACATTTCAATATCCTATCCTCAACTATAAACTATGAAGCTTTGCCATTCTGAACATCTTCTTTTAACTTCAGAAGAAATGGATCCCTATCATGTGCCATCTTAATATCATCAATCAATAATGGCTTAACCCAAAATTGGGCTATCATAACCTGGTTTCGATCCTGGGACCCCAACTCTAACTCAATTCCCATGTCAACTAACTCTTGCATCTGATGGATCAATGGCCTTCTTATAACTAAAATGTGAGCCAAGCTACCCATTGACTTCCAGCTCAAAGCATCTGCTACCACATTTGCTTTACCCGGATGATAAAGGATCTCACAATCATAATCCTTTAGCAATTCAACCCATTTTCGCTGTCGGAGATTCAAATATTTCAGATGCAAAATATACTATAAGCTTTTATGATCTTTAAATATCTCGCATTTAGCACCATATAAGTAATGTCTCTAGATGATGTCATCTCCAAATCATAATTCTGATAATTTATTTCTTGCTTCTTTAATTGCCGAGAAGCATAAGCAATCACCCTTTTATTTTGCATAAGTACACATCCCAATCCAACTCTGGAGGCATCACAATATACCGTGAATTTATCATTTTCTGTTGGCAAAAGCTAACACTGGAGCACTTATGAGACAAGTCTTCAAAGTTTGGAAACTGCTCTCATATTCATCTATCCATAGAAATTTCTCCTACTTTCTAGTTAACTTGGTTAATGGAGCAGCTATCTAGGAGAAATCTTTCACAAATCACTTGTAATAACCAGCCATACCAAGAAAGCTGCGGATCTCTGAAACATTGGTAGGCCGGGCCAATTTGCAACTTCTTTGACTTTCTGAGGATCCACCTTTATACCTTCCTTGCAGACAACATGGCCAAGAAAACATACTTCAGTTAACCAAAATTGGCATTTAGATAGCTTAGCATACAATTGGTGCTCCCGTAGAGTCTGCTATACAATTCTCAGATGCTCTATATGCTCCTCCTCACTCTAGGAATAGATAAGTATGTCATTAATGAACACTATGACAAACTTATCCAAATATGGCTTAAATACCTTATTCATTAGATCTATAAATGCAACCGGTGCATTAGTCAACCTGAATGGTAACACCAAAAACTTATAATGTCCATATCGGGTTCTGAAAGTAGTCTTGGATACATCTTCTTTCTTAGTTCTCAACTGATGATACCTTGACCTCAAATAAATCTTTGAGAAGTGACTGGAACCCTGCAATTGATCAAATAAATCATCAATAATTGGCAGAGGATATTTGTTCTTCACGGTCACTTTATTCAGCTGCCAAGAATCAATACACATCCTCAGTGAGCCATCTTTCTTTTTCACAAATAGCAGTGGAGAACCCCACGGAGAACTGTTTGTTTTGATAAATCCTTTATCCAACAATTCCTACAGTTGCACCTTCAATTCTTTTAATTCAGTAGGTGTCATTCTGTAAGCAGCAATGGATATTGGATCTGTACCAGAATACACATCAATCTGAAATTCAATTTCCCTGTCTGGGGGTAGCCCTGGGAAATCATCAGGAAAGAAATTAGGGAATTCTATGACCACAAGTATCTGATCAATCCTTATAAAAGTCTTTTGTACATCCACCACATGTGCCAGAAATGCTGAATAATCCTTCCTTATCATTTTTCTAGCCTGGATAGCAGAAATAAGACTGATACCAGATTCACATTTGTCACCCTAGAACTCAAATTTTGGTTTCCCTTTTGGCTGGAATTTAATATTATTCTCATAGCAATCAATTACTGTATGATGGGTTGTTAACCAATCCATACCCAGAATCACATCAAGTTCTAACATAGGCAGTTCTATCAAGTTAGCACGTAAAATATTATCATCAATTTCAACTACACATCCCGGGTAATAATTCTTTACTTTTATACTCTCCCCCATAGGTTTAGTTATCTCTAATGGTATATTCATTAATTGTCTCTCCTTATTCAACTTAGGTTCAAATAGTGGTGAAACAAAGGAATGTGTGGCACCCGAATCAAATAATGCTTATGCTAATTCATTCTGAATTAAGATCATACTTGTGACTGCATTGTTCGCTCTCTATGCCTCTTGGGTGTTTACATCAAAAACTCACCCCTGACCTCTGCCTGTTAGGGCTTGACTACTGCTCGGTGCCTGTCCTCTGCCTCTGCCCCTACCTAGGGCCTCTCTGGTAACATTATGACTCATTTGCACGGTTGGCTGAGACACTGTTGTTGAAGGCTGTTGTTGTTCACCCCACATTTGACAAATTTTAATAAAGTGTCCCTATTGCCCACATTTCAAATAGGCACCAGATTGTCGACGACATTCCCTTTCGTTCCTTCTACCATAAAAACTGCACATAGGTACCTTAGGCATCTGAGTCACAGGTCTGGATGAACCCTGTGATTAAGTAAGAGCTGACTGTACTAAAGGCCCCCTACTCTGAGTCCTTCTCCTTTAGCTACCTAACGGAGGTCTCTGATAAACTTTGAACATTGACTCTGCTTGTCTCGGTTGGGAGCTGCTCTCCCCTCTTCTGCTCTGAGTACTAGGTCCTCCCTTTCTCTTTTGTTCTCTTTTAGCTCTCTCTAACTTGTATTTCTCCTCCATCTAGTTAGCCTTGTCAATAATAGTTGTCAGAGATGTGAATTCTGTAGCTAACAGGGAATTATGTAGTGAGGCATGCAGTCCTCTCCGGAATTAACTAATAAGGTCTGCCTCTATAGGAGCAATTCGAGTAGCATATCTGCTCAATCTAATAAACTCATCAGCATACTCCTCAACAGTCCTGTTACCTTGCTCCAATTGCTCAAACTGAACAAGATTTTTGGTCCTCACTCCTTCTATCAAAAACTCATCTATCAGGGCTTGTCTGAACTGAACCCAGGTAGGAGGATGATCAATGTACAACTGTGGCTCTATATGTTTGGATAACAATGTCCAGGCTTTCCCTTTCAATAACAATCCAACCATCTCAATTGCTCTAGCATCAAAACAAGGTAGCCTCCTAACTACCTTCTCTATCCACTCTAAAAAGTCAATAGGCTCCTCGCCTCTATTACCCTTAAATTCAGGCAGATTTAACTTCATAAAGTTAAACATTGTAACCCCAATTTCATCAATAAACCAACGACCCTCCTGGACTGTAGGCCCGCTAAGAACAACTGCTAGCTGTACAAGAACTGAAATAAGAGTAGCTGGTGGAACAGCTAGTGCTGCAGGAGGTGGCACTATTGGTGTTGTAGGTGGCGGCATATTTTGTCTCTCCCGCCTCATTTCCTGTATTTCCCAACATAAATCCATCATCCCCTGCATTATCTCAACTCTCCAGGGGTCATCACTTATTATGGTCATATCTGTCCTTTGTCGGGATCTAAGAGATTCCTCTGTCATCTCTCTGACTAGGGACTCATTAGAGGCTATCTCTGCCTCTCTAGTATACTCTATATCTTTGTCGTCTATAGTGCGGTCCCTTTGTCTATCATACATTTTTGTCACTACAGAAAAAAAAAACAACAATTTTAGAATGATATAGAAATGTAAAACACACTTATATACTTGACGATTACAACAAAGGACGAAACAGGAATTCCTATGCTCCATGGTTTACTTATATCTATTAACACTGTATCTAGTTACTATTCATATATACCTATACTTTGATACCACCTCTGTCACGTCCAGATTTTAGAACATGACGATCATAGGATGCAGGAAATGCTAGAGGTGATCGGCACCCGTAGAACCCAGTATCATTTCCTATAATCATTTACTATCTTATTATTATCCAATTAATTAATTATTAATCATTTTGTACTCTATTACTCTGTAGTCTATCTTACTGTAATATGTTGTGCTGTTGACTGTAATCATAATCATCACATGCAATATTAATATTTAACCTCCACATACTATCATATATTCATAAATACGTCAAACTATGCCAGTTATACATAACCACGAAGCAACTACATTATATACACAATACAGTGTTTAAAATAATTACACTGTTAAAATTCATACAGCAGAAATTCACAGAGGAACAAAAGACTAGATTATGCCTTCTACTCTGCACTTGAAAAATGGTAACAACTAAAGGAATGAGTATATAATACTCAATGAATTTAATATGCATCATTATAGGTAAAAGGTTAGGTAAACAGTAAAATAATCAAGTAAATAATCAATAGATGATAGTGTTTCACACCGGATTGTAGAATGAAGAAAAAGATACATAATCAATGGCTGGAATGAATAAATGGATCAACAATACTCATATCATATAAATAAGACAGATAATGGGCCATTAATACGTATAAACTCATATCATGAACATATGGCTGACCAAGCCCTATGGCTAGGACAGTTAACCCTTCCCAGCTAGGGTTCCATGTAAATTAATGTGCACATTACCGACGGTATTTAACAGCTATCTCATTGGTAAGGGGGTCTGTCAAATCAACATGTAAATCAATAGAAAGAATGGAACAAATCAATGGATAGCAATGGGTTTCACATAACTCATCAATAATTAAATAGACTACAGTTCATTTCCATCGGTATTGCCAATCGATAACATATAAACAATGGATGATACAAATGGATCAACAATAGGTATAACAATCATTAAAGGTTAGGTATACAAAGAGGTTATCCAAGTACAAATGGTTGGCACAATTGGCTAGCCAATGTCGCTGGTGACAATGGCATTCAAATGGTAGGCTTATGGAAGAAACAAGTGATAGGCCTATGAATAATAAACTAGACATTTCATCAAATAGTTGGTGTGCAACATTCAATGGACAAATTGATTAGGTTTTGATACAATATTAACATTGCCCCAATAATGTAATACCCTAAGAAGCCTCATCTTGTATACATGAATTGATTCTCATTTTATGGTTTAAAATCATTGAAATGATGGGAAATAATTTTAGAGACACAGTTAGAAAGCAAATGCAAAACTTTTTCGAACATCGTCGGTGTCGAGAACACTACCGGGAAAATAACAGTCTGACTAAACATAGAATTTTTGACCGAAACCTGGGGGGATTAAATAAGTTAATTTTATGTGAAATTATGGTGAAAATAAAGAGTTGAAAAATGTTTTGGAACACTGAAAATGAGAGTAGTGACAAAATTGTAAATAAAGGCAACTTTGGGGGTAATTTTGGAAATCAATTGTCTGGAATCCAGAAATGACCTAGAACTATTTTTAAAGGATATAACAACTTAAAATAAGGTATTTTACTCCCCACACTTGAGGTTGAATCTAAATAGAATAGACAGAATAAATTACATAAATTTTTGGGGCCAAAAATACAAATAAGAAAAATTTTGGGTCAAAAGTGTAATTAAACAAAGTTGTGGGACCCACCCATTTTAGAAATAAGTTAGGTGGCCGAAAATGATGATGGTGGAGGTGAATAATTGATAGGAAAATGATTAATTGGTTTATTAATTAATGAGATAAGTGCCAAATAAGTCAAAAATCTAGAAATTTCTATTATTTTGTCTTCATTTCTTTTTGGAGTTTGTTTTATTGTGTAAAGAAGAAGCCTTGGCTGCCATTTTTGGAGAGGAGTAGCCGAACCACATATAGAAGAAAATCACCAAAAATATACTTCCAACCTTTCCAAAGAAAATCAACCAAAATTTGATAGGAAAACATCGGAGAAAGAAGAGGAAGAAGAGGAAATTGATGGAGATTATGTGAGATGTTTGGTGGAACAAAAAGGAGAAGAAATTCCATGGTTCAAGTTTAAAGTAAAGCTTTATAAACTTAGTTATTTGATTGTATTTAAGAGTTCTAAGGTTTGATTTGGCAAATAATTGAAGTAATTAAGCTAAAAATGTTAAGAATGAGCTAGGGTTAATGTAGTTTCTGAATTCTATTTTGAGGCAGTAAATTGTGGCTATTATTATGAAATTTTAAAGACTGAATTTGAGGATGGTTAAAACATGAAAGTTGTAGATATAAAAGTTAATTAGACTTATGTAAAAATAATGTTTGAAATTCAAAGTGAGAAAAGAGTTATTGAGTAAAAACTGTAACTGGCCTGGAATTAGGGTTATGGAAAAATGCCACTGTGTTTTTATTGTACAGACTGATAAAGACAGAATTAGAAGAAGTGTTCAACATAAAAAGTGTTAGGGGTGCCTCCTCAAAAAGGGGGTCACTACAAGTGAATATTTGCGACAAGATTTATGTCTTATATATATCCCTACAAAAGGGTTTTGTAATTAGAATTTTGATTTATGAGATATTAGGTCATAAGTGTAGACTGCCTGAATTGACTGTTTAACAGAACATAGGTTACAGGTTTCTATAGATATGAGGACTTTAGAGTCTGAATTTGAGAAAATGTTAAACATAAAAGATGATAATTTATGTGTTATATAAATGACTATAAAATTTTTTTGTAATTAGATGAGTAAGGTATTAATTATAGGCATAGAAACAGGGCATGTCTGGATAGAGATTTCAGGGTAGTAGTTTGACTTTGGAAATTCAGTAATAATTGTTCAGTGATCCAAAAATTCTGAAATTTGGATATGTTATAATTTTATGTGTCTATTTTAATTATGAAAAATAATTACAGAAATTGGTTAAGTATTGATTGAGTTATTAGCAAAAGAACAGTATCTGCCAGAATAAGATCTTAAGCAGAATGCAGGCAGCAGGGCTGGTTGTAAGCCTGAGTTTAAATTAACACTATGAATTGTGTAGTAATGAAAATAATGTGAAATTTGGATATGTTAGAACCATATATGTTAAGTTTAATTAGGAATAATAATTTAAGCAACTGGATAATTGTAGAGAGAGATATGAGTAATGGAATACATGCTGCTAGTAAAGAATTTTGCACAGAAAAATCCTAGTAACTTGGAAATTTGAGGAATTTTCTTTAATATAAGTATAAGTAATGTAAGGTTATGTTATATAGTATTTAAATGAAAATTAATTGGATATGTAGAGTTAATAATGAATAAGAGATGTGATGGGTACCAAAAGAGATAAGGCAAAGAATCAAGGATAAAAGGAAAAGGAAAATGTTCAAGTTATAAGCTAAGGTGAGTAATGTATACATCATTATGCATACTCATGTTTTGATTTGTTGACCCAATGAGTATGTTTCCTTCTTGATTAAATTGTACTTGTAATTGTTGATCATTCTTTGATTTTCCTAAAGATTGAAATTTATCCATATTCATTTATTGCTATTGATATTGAAATGCCTTTTGTGTACCAATTGATAAGTAAACCCGTGTATTGAAATCCATTTGTAACACCATATAAATTCCTAACTCACATGCATGAATTAATTCTTAGAATGTGGTTCATTAGTCTTGAAATGATGGGAAATAATTTTAGATACACAGTTAGAAAGCGAACTTGATACTTTTCCGGGAAGCGGCAGTGTCGGGAACACTGCCGAGAAATAAGTAGCACAGTCAACAGAATAATTTCTGAAGTTGATCTAGGGGTAAAAGATCACCATAACTTATGTGTAATTTTGGTAAAACGAAATAAGTGAAAATCATTTAGAAACACTGAAAAAGTAACCAATGGCAAAATTGTAAATAAATAGAAGCTTAAGGTGAATAGTGGAAATTGGTCAGTCGGTATTACAGAATGACTATAGAACTATTTTTATAAATAAGTATAAATTAAAATAAGTTTATTAACTCGCCACTTTGAAATCCAATTCCAGACAGAATTGACAAAATAAATTATAGAAGATTTTGGACCAAAGTGTAATGGATGGAAGTTGGAGGAGTTAGTTGTAAATTGCCATTTGGATTTTATATTTATTTTATCACTTAGCCAAATTGTCTTCGTCTTCTTCTTCTTCCTTGTTTGAGCCAAACCATCTTTCTTTCTTTTCTTCTTTTCATGCAAAATTCTTAGGATTAATTGATAGAAAATTTGAGTTTGATTAGTATTTTATCATTTTCCACCATTAGATTGCTTGGAAGAGTAAAGAATTTCAAGGATTCTTTAAAGGAAGATTTCGACCATTTCTTCAAAGTTGAGGTAAGGATTAGTTTGTTTGATTTTATTGATTATTTAGATGTTATTTAGGTTGAATTAGATGGGTTTGGTGTTATATTGCATCAATTGATGTAAATTTGTAGGAATCCCTAAATTACCTAGTTTAATTTGAAGTTGTAAAAGAGGGTTTGATGATTTAGTGTTTGATTGTGTTAATTGATGTTAGAATTAGTCAATTTGATGTGAATAGGCAACTAATTGATGTTTTATTTGATGTAGAATTGAAGTTTGGACAAGGTTGCCTTATATAGGCCATTTGGTGATTTTGGTGGGAATTGGCTTGTTCAAAGTGATTTAAAGCATTAGGTGAGTCTATAATGCATC
>CANXYC010537383.1:0-13453 GCA_948193065.1 Aleurites moluccanus | reverse complement strand
GATGCATCAATACTCCAATTTATAGGATTCTTATCATTCAAATTTCCATTAAATCCCTCTCCATCAATTCCTTTTGCATCAAAGTCCTACAAATTCCCAAATAGCTCCCTCACATTCACTTTTTGTACAATCAAGTCCTATAATTTATTTTTCTAACCTAATTAAATTATTCTATTTTATCTACCCTCAATTCATTTCCCAAATAATTAATTCACAATAATTTACACATGTAACACACACTTTAAATCATATAACACAATATTTATCAATTACATATAATTTCATCAAGTCAATCATATAATATATAAGGCAATCAATGGCACTTGAACACATGAATAAATTCATAAAACACATAAGAACACCAACTCATGCAAATACCCCTAACTCCCCCTAGGTTTAAGGCACTAGGGTTTAGGTTTCCAACTAAGGTTCAAGGTTCTAGGGTTAGGGTTTCACTAAGGATATTACATTATGTTTGTTGAAAATTTGGAGCAATGTTAATATTGCACCAAAACCATGCCGAAAAATCCATAGGCCAACCATTTGAATGCCACCATCGCCAGTAACAATGGCATGCCAATTGCGTCAGCTTTTTGGCCGCAAATGACCATTTTATGTTTGTTCCTATTTTTGGTCACTAGACCTTTGGTCATCGTTTAGTCGATTATTATTGATGTCTTATTGAATTTATGCTCATTAAATTGAATTCTAATGAGTTATTGATACATGCCGATGCCATTAGTTAGAAATGGTATCTATTGATATATTTATTGCTTCTATTGATTCCGAGATGATTTGACAGAGTTGCCGTTTCGATAAGGTAGTGAGTTCATGCTGTCGGCCTTGTGCATATTGTATTGATTGATACCCTATACTAGGAAGGGATGTCCTAGTCATAAGACCCGTATAGTCTTATGTTTATATATATATATATATATAGCAATTTGTGCTTGGCACATTTCTATGCGTTTCATGGCTCTATATCTGTCATTTCCATCTTGTCCATATGATTTGTACTTCATTGATGTGATTATTTATTTACAGTCATATTCTGTATTTGATTCTATATTACAGACATTCTGGGCAGTTTGATTCATTTATGACATCTGCTTACTGCTTATTGATATTCTATTATTTGTTATTTGTCGATGCATATTATATTCACTGAATATCATATATACTCACCTTCTCACTGTTTACCCTCTCAGGTGCAGAGTAAGAGGCAAATATCTCAGCTCTTTGGCTCTCTGTGGATTCTACAGATCTTGTGTCAGTGTAATATTATGAACACTGTATTATTTTGTATGTTCATATCCTAGCTGCTCCATGGGTTTTATATGGTATAGTTAGAGTATGAACATGTATGTATGAGAATATTGGAGATTATTAATGATATGATTGTAGTATTTACAGAAAGTGACAGAATGACTAGTGTTTATGTGAGTGAATGGTTATGTATATTCTGTTATGTAATTGATGGTGAGTAAGATATATTTTCGCTGCAATATTGTTAGGATTGATGTGATTGATGGGTTTTACGGGTGCCGGTCGCCTCGGCATCTCCCGCACCTTAGGACTGTCATGATCCGAAAACGGGTTATGATAGAGGTGGTATCGGAGCACTAGGCTTACAGATATCAGAGCTCTGTGTCTATAGATAACAGAGCATAGGTTACAGAGGAATAGTAAATAAGTACAGAATGGGTAGAGTTAAGGGAACCATAAAGCATATGAATTCATGTATCGTCTTTTGTTGCATTCGTCAAGTATGTATAAGTATTCTGCAATTCTGTAATATACTGAGAACGTGTATTATTTTTCAGATAGTTTTACAAAGATGTCTGACGACGGAGACGGAGGTACCAGAGAGGCAGAGGTAGCCTCTAATGAGTCCCTGGTCAGGGAGATTTCTATTTTCGAGGGACTGTCTAGATCCCGACGGTCTATAGGGGATACAGAGAGGACTGATGACCCCTGGAGATATGAGATGATAAGGGCGATGATGGATCTGTGTAGGGAACTAGCAGAGTTGAGGCGAAAATGACAGAATGTACCGCCACCTCTAGTATCAATAGCAGTGGCACTCCCTATTGCACCTGCTGCAGTACCAGTTGCTCCCTCTCTTGTACAACCAGTTGTGGTTCCCGAGGAGCCTGTTGTGTAGGAAGCCCACCGAGTTATTGATGAGAGCGGAGTGTCTATGTTTAGCTTTCTGAAGTTAAACTTGCCTGAATTCAGAGGAGACAAAGGCAGTGATCTAGTGGATTTTCTGGAGGAGGTTGAGAAGGTAGTTAGGACACTACCTTGCTCTGATCTTAGAGCTATAGAGTTGGTTGGATTGTTGTTAAAAGGGAAGGCATGGGCTTAGTTTTCGAGGAAGATGAAGCTCAGACTATATAGTGGGCATCCACCCTCATGGGCTGAGTTTCGTCAGGGGTTGATTGTTGAGTTTATAACAGAGGGAGTGAAGGCCAGAAACTTGATTCAGTTTGAACAGTTAGAGCAGGGGGATAGAACTGTAGAGGAGTATGCAGAGGAGTTCATCAGACTGAGTAGATATGCTACTCACATTGTACCTACTGAGGCTGATCTGATCAGCAGGTTCAGGAGAGGATTAAATGCTTCACTTCATAATGCTCTATTGGCTACGAAATTCACATCTCTGACGACAGTTATCGATAAAGATACTCAGATGGAAGAGAAGTACAGGTCAAAGAGAGAGAAAAAGGATCAAAAGAGAAAGGGGGATCATGATCCCAGAGTAGGCGGGGGGAGAGTATCTCCCAGCCTAGATTGATAGAGTCAGTGCCTCGATTTGATCAGGGACCTCCACCTAGTAGTCAGAGGAGGAGAGTTCAGAGTAGAAGACCATCAGTGCAATCTGCACCTACATATTCACAGGGTTCTTCCAGACCTATTACTCAGATGCCTAGTGTACCCATTTATAATTTTTGTGGCAGAAGGCATGGAGGGGAGTGTCGTAGGCAGTCAGGTGCTTGCCTGAAGTGTGGGCAACATGGTCATTATATTAGCAGATGTCCCTTATGGGACGATCAACAGCCATCTGCTGCAGAGTCTCAGCCCACAGTACAAAGAAGTCAGAATGTGGCCCGAGAGGCTCCTAGTAAGGGCAGAGGCAGAGGTCAGGCATCTAGTAGTGGTCAGGCCCCAGCAGGTAGAGGCCAGGGAAGAGTTTTTGCTATTAACACCCAGGAGACACAAAGATCTGATAATGCAGATATAGGTATGATTTTAATACAAAATGATATAACAAATGGATTATTTGACTCTAGTGTCATACATTCTTTTGTTTGCACCACAGTTAAATAAAGAAAGATAACTATTGAATGTGTCCTTCGAGATAATTATACCTATGAGAGGAAGTATAAAAGAATGAATTATTATTATCATCCGAGATTTGTTATTGAAATTGATAACAACCCTTTTTATGTGCTAATGTGATAGAGTTGCCTAGTTGCAACTTAAAGTAATACTTGGTATGAATTAGTTAACTGCATATTGAGCAGTTATCGATTGTTATGAGAAGAAAGTCAAATTTCGGTTGCCAGAATTTGAGTTTCAAAGTGATAAGTTTGAATCTAGAATTAGTTTCAATTCTGTTATTCAGGCTAGAAAGATAATAAAGAAGGAATCATACAGTGTATTTAGTATACGTGGTGAATGTGCAAAAGATTTCAATTTGGGATTGATCGGATACTTATGGTCCAAGAGTTCTTTGATATCTTTGCTGAGCAGTTGCAAGACACTTCTCAAAGATTGATTGGATAATTAAAAGTTAAGAAAGAAAATATACCCAAAACTGTTTTAGAACCCGGCATGGACACTATAAGTTTCTGGTATTGTCATTCGGGTTAATTAATGTTCCAGCTACATTTATGGATTTAATGAGCAAAGTGTTTAAATTATGTATTGAATAAGTTTATAAATGATATCCTTATCTATAATATGAGTGAAGAGGAACATGTAGAGTACTTGAGAACTGTGTAATAGACACTACAAGAACATCAAATGGTTGTTAGAATGTCTAAATGCCAGTTTTGATTCGTGAAATGAATGAGCTAATTGATATGGGTATGGAGTTAAAAATTGGGATCTCAAATCTAACCAACTAGTTCCACAACCCTCAGATCCCAGGATCGTAACCAGGCTCTAATAGCCCAATATCTGGCTAAGCCATTGTAAATTGATAATGTTAAAGTGACCCAAGATTGGGATCCATATTTTATGAAGTTAAAGAAAGATGTTCAAAAAAAAAAAAGGGATAAAGCATTAGAGTTTAGAGATGAGGATATGTGCTATGGAAGTTTAAAGGTAAGTGAGATCAATATTTATCATTGATTGAATTACAGAACTGAAAAAGATGTTCATTTAATATTGGTGATCATATTCTCTTTAAATATAACCTATGAAAAGTATTATGAGATTTGACAAGAAAAGAAGGTTGACACCGAGATACGTGAGACCATATAAAGTATTGGAAAGGATTGACAATGTAGCATAAAGTTTGGCTCTTCTTTTAGGTAAGAGCCACGTTATTTGGTATTCCATATCTGAATGCTATGAAATATGTACCAGAATTGTTCTAAGTATTGAAGTGCAAAATATTGGTGTTAATGAAGAAATGTCATAAGAGTAGAGCCAATAGAAGGTGTAAATCGTCAAGTCTAAGAATTTCAGAATAAAAAAATTTCAATGGCAAGAGTATTATAAAGGAATCAGTATATGGAAAAAGTGTACATGAAAGAATGAATAAAACATGAAAGTCAAGTGTTCATTTTCGTTCCAATCTTGAGATTCATGTTATTTTAAATTCAATGACGAATTTTTTTGAAGGAGGGTAGAATGTAATATCCTATAAATGCATAACATGTTTTCCTGAATAAAGTTCTCAGTATATGGATTAAATTATCAAAATGGCTAAAAATAATTTTAGAAACTCAGTTAGAGTGAAAACGAGAAAATTTTTCGGAAATCGTCGGTACCGATATCGCTGTCACAAAAATAGCAGTACGGTCGACGGATGAATTTCTAAATTTGGATTTAGGGTAAATGATAATGTATATGCATGTGGGAATACAATAAAAAGAAAGATGAGAAAATGTTTAAGAACACTGATAAAGTAAGCAATGGCAAAACCGTAAATAAATGGTATTTTCGGGGAATAGTGAAAATTCGACAGTCTGAGTTTCAGAACGGTTTTGAAACTATTTTTATTAATTAATATTAATAAAAATAAGATGTTTGAACATTCACTTTGAATTCCAATTCCCGACGAAATTATCGGAATGAATTACTGAGCGAAAAAGGACCAAAAATAAATTTTGGAAAGTTGGAGGACCAAAAGTAAAATTTACAATTTTTGTCTTACCATATAAGCAAGACTTAGAAATTTTTTTTGGCATGTTTGTTCTTCCCATCCGTGAGCTCCATTTCTTTTTTCAATCAATTTTTCTTTGATTTTGTGAAGAAAAAGTGTAGGAATCTTGTATTAAACACCATATTAACCATTATCCACCAAATTCAATCATAGAAATTCAAGGAAATTGAAGAACTCCATCAAGGGTGAATTCGACCACTTTGAGAAAAATAGGTAATTTGTTTATTTGTTTGTTTTTATGGTTTAATTAGGTTAATTAGGTGTTGTTAGGATTGGGTAAATGGTTTAATTGCATCAATTGATGCATTAAATAATTTTTCTCAATTTTCAAACCCTAAAGTGAAGTTGTGCGAAGTGATTTTATGTATATGAGTTAGGATATGTAAATTAGCTATAGAATAAGTTAATTGGGTATTAATTGGTGTTTAATTGATGTTCGTATTGTTGTAGAAAATTCATTTGGAGAAAATCACCGATTTTGACCTATATCGAGGAATTGAGGAATTGAGTGGCGAAACAAGTTTGCTAGGTGATTTGGAGTGCTAGGTGAGTATCTTATGCATCAATTGTCATGCCTAAATTAATAAAAAGTCAATTGGATTTCATATATGAAAAATGCCTTTTGGTCGAACCCTAATTGTGACATTTTGCCTAATTTTGTACTTTAGTGTTGGACTTGTTTTCCATGCCAAATTGATATATTTGTTGAAGATTATTGAGTTGTGGTTGTTGCCTATAAATTTCTTTCCATATATATGTTTGTTGAAAATTTGGGGCAATGTCAATATTGCACCAAAACCATGCCGAAAAATCCATAAGCCAACCATTTGAATGCTACCGTCGCCAGCAACAATGGCATGCCAATTGCGTCAACTTTTTGGCTGTAAATGACCATTTTATGTTTGTTCTCATTTTTTATCGCTAGACCTTTGGTCATTGTTTATTCGATTATTATTGATGTCTTATTGACTTTATGCTCATTAAATTGAATTCTAATGAGTTATTGATACATGTCGATGCCATTAGTTAGAAATGGTATCTATTGATGTGTTTATTGCTTCTGTTGATTCCGAGGTGATTTGATAGAGCTGCCGTTCCGACAGGGTAGTGAGTTTATGCTGTTGGCCTTGTGCATATTGTATTGATTGATACCCTGTGCTAGGAAGGGATGTCCTAGTCATAAGACCCGTACAGTCTTATGTTTATATATATATATATATATAGTGATTTGTGCTTGGCACATTTCTATGCGTTTCATGGCTCTATATCTATCATTTTCATCTTGTCCATGTGATTTGTACTTCATTGATGTGATTATTTATTTACAGTCATATTCTGTATTTGATTCTGTATTACAGACATTATAAGCAGTTTGATTCATTTATGACATCTGCTTATTGCTTATTGATATTCTATTATTTGTTATTTGTTGATGCATAATAGATTCACTGAGTATCATATATACTCACCCTCTCACTGTTTGCCTTCTCAGGTGCAGAGTAGGAGGTAGATATCCCAGCTCTTTGGTTCTTTGTGGATTATGCAGATCTTGTATCAGTGTAATATTATAAAAACTGTATTATTTTGTATGTTCATATCCTAGCTGCTCCATGGGTTTTGTATAGTATAGTTAGAGTTTGAACATATATTTATGGGAATATTGGAGATTATTAATGATATGATTGTAGTATTTACAAAAAGTGACAGAATGAATTGTATTTATGTGAGTGAATGGTTATATATATTCTGTTATGTGATTGATGGTGAGTAAGATATATTTCCGCTACAATATTGTTAGGATTGATGTGATTGATGGGTTCTACGGGTGCCGGTCGCCTCGGCATCTCTCGCACCCTAGGACCGTCGCGATCCAGAAACGGGTCGTGACAAAGTCGGACATGGAGGACGATGCTATGTTATGGCTTCAAGGATTAGAAAAATGACTATAAAAGTTATGTGAGAGTTTTAAGGACATGACCCACTATAAAAGAAAGGTGATGGTAGAGTGAGAAAGTATAAAAGACAGTAAAGAGTAAAAGGGAATGGTACAAAAGGCCATTAAAATGTGATAATGGAATGGCTTATGAGCAATATAAGAAAGCCAAAAAGGAGGCAAAAAAGGTGGTAGTCAATCAAGAGCATGTATCTTTGAAAAAATGAATGAGAAACTTAGAACGAAGGAAGGTAAAAAAATATTTACAGATTAGCAAGGGCGAGATAAAGGAAATATCAATATCTCAATTAGGTAAAGTGTATCAAGGATAAAGAAGAAAATATTTTGATGAAAAAGAAGGATATTAAAGAAAGATTGAGGAGTTACTTTGATGAACTTCTCAATAATAGTCAAGGTGAAAATATAGTTGACATAGCCATATGACTGTAGAGAAAAATGTAACCTTCATTAGAAAGATTAGATTTTTGAAGGTCAATGAAGCTTTGAAGAAAATGAAATTTGAGAAAGCTTACGACTCCAATGGAATACTGATTAAAATATGAAAATATATGAACAATGTAGCAGTAGCTTGGTTAGCCATATTATTTAATAAAATCCTAAAAGAAAATACTAGATGAATTAATAAAGAGCAATTTAATACCCATTTTTTTTAAAACAAAGGAGATATTCATATTCACTCAAACTATATGAAAATTAAGCTGGTGAGTCTGTTCGGGCTTTTCGCAGGTGCACAAATCGTTTTAGCAAGTAATAGAGTGAGTAGAGTATCATCCCACAGAGAGGCGTTGTCAATTACCAAAATTTATATTATCTTTATTAATTGGAAAGAAATTAATTTGGTTTGGATGAATTTTTTAAAGCAAAATTAAATAAATAAGAAATTTCAACTTAGAAATTTAAGATATTAAAGAAAACTATCTAGAATTTAGATTCCGTTAATTGATTTTATCCGGTTGATTGATTCAATAATGATTTCAAAACTAAAGTGTTTGATGAATTGATTACTCTAAATTATGAATTAGTCTCTCTCGAGCAAAAATCCAAACATTAATATTAATGTAAATGTCTACTCTCGTGATCATTGAATCAATGTTAATTCATTAAGATCCTTAGCAATTTCATAAAATCCACTAAAGTGTACCCTAATCTCTTAGCGATACATGCCTTAACTTATTAATTCCATGAACTAGCAACTATCGCAGCTCTCGCTTGTAAATAGCTACCTTAAATAGTAATTATAGTGGCCAATTATAAAACACTTATAAATCAAAATTAACAAATCAAACTATGTATTAAAAATAATTGAAATCATAAATCATTGTCATCAACTTTTATTATTCAATTAATTTCATCTAAATCCTAGAAAAAGGATTTAGTTCAACATGATTAAATAAAGAAAAGGTAAACTAATCAATAAATTAAATATGTTCATACTAAAATTAACAAAGAAATAAACAAGTAGAGAAAGTAAAAACTCTATTTGATGATCTCTTTGATTGATTGAAGGTTTTGAAACTCCAAAAAATCATTTTCTCTAGCCTCCTTTAAGTCTCCTTAGCTCCTAAGAGTGATCTCTCCTTTTTCCCAAGTCTTGGTTGCCTTTTTATAGACTTCATTTCTGAGGGCAGAGCAAAATACCGGGTAGGGACATGAAATACTGGGTACAGAGCTCAAAATATTGGGTACCTGTATTTCATGTATTTGGCGAAATACCGGTTGTCCAGCGAAATACCGGTAGTACACGGTAAAATACTGGTACCCGGTATTCGCTACTATCTCTCGGATTCCATTTTTACTTCAAATACCGGTTCCTCATCTTCAAATACCGGGTATTGGCTCCAAATACCGGTACCCAGTATTTCATCCCCTAAAGAATTTTTCCCAACTGAAAATCCAAAATTTCAATTTTTAAACTTTCAAAACAAAATCAAATCAAATAGAAATCATTATTCAAAAATAAAATCAAAATCAAAATCATAAATCTAATCAAAATCAAATTAAAAATATTATTCAAAATCAAATCTAAATCCTATCAAATCTACCAAAATATTGCTAAATCTTAATTTTCAAATTGAAATTCAAAACTATATTAAAATTAACCTAATTTATACAAAAACTCAATTATTTTAACTACAAAATGACACCTAAAATACTAATAAAAACACTCAATTTTAATGCCTAACATAGTCATACTTTAAAGTTATTGAAAAGTGTTATAGAACATTGCTTGCGTAATGTTACATCTCTCTACCAATCACTTTAGGTTCATGCCAAGTTTATCAACCATGGAAGCAATCTTTCTTATTAGAAGCTTAATGAAGAAGTACATAGATACGAGTAAATACTTTTATATGATTTTCATTGACTTAGAGAAGACTTATGGCGGAGTATCAAGAGAAATTTTATAGTGGATATGTTTGAACATCAAGGATATTGATTAGGTAAATACAAGTATTGAAAGACATGTATGAAGGAGTGATTACTAGTATATATACAGTTAGAGAAAACTTAAGAGACTTTGTTTATATTAATTAGGTTGCATCAAGGGCTCATAGTGAGTCCTTACTTTTTTTATTTTGGTTATGAATGAATTAACAAAACATATACAAGAGTAAATCTCTTGATGCATAATGTTTGCAGATAATATTATAATGTAGATAAAACATAGAAGGGAGTTCATAGAAAGTTAGAGTTGTAGATGAGTACTTTGGAGTTTAAGGGGTTCAAATTAAGTATAACCAAAATGGAATACATGCATTGCAAATTTAGTGTAAGTCAAAGTGGAGATATTGAACGAGTTTGCTTAGATGGAGTGGAATTGCTCCAAAACACCCATTTTAAGTATTTAGGCTCAATCATTCAAGGAGATGGATGTTGTGAGGAGTGATAAAATTAGATAAGTGGTTACAATGAAAGCTTGCTTCGAGAATCCTATGTGACTTCAAGATTCACAATAAATTGAAAGGAAACTTATATCATACAACTATTCGGCCACTATATCACATCATAGTGAGTATTGGACAATGAAGGAACAACATATATTGAAAATGAGTATTGTTGAGATGAGAATACTAAGATGAATTTGTAGTCATACTAGAACAGATAACATAATATAATGAAAGTATTAGAGTTAAAGTGGAAGTCGCATCTATTCAACACAAAATGAGAGAATGAAAATTAAGGTGATTTAGGCACGTGAAGCGGAGATCTAGAAAGGCTCTGACTAGGAAAGTTAAGCATATTGTGATAGAGGTAAGAAATGAATGAGCATACCTAAACTAATTTGGAAGAAATGAATACTGTATAATTTAAATACATTATAATTATCATAAGATACTGTCCAAAATCATTTAGACTAAAAATAAAAAATTTATATAATGACTTCAATTAATTTTAAGATTAAGATAAGTTGAATAGAATTGAGTTGAGTTGTATTATATTCTTTCCAATTAAATAATTTTAATTTTCTCAATAAATTTTAAGTGATGTGCACCTAAGTGATACTTCACACGTTTATGAATTATTTGCAAAAATTTGATCATGTCATATACATTGAATGATTTTTTTTTTTACTAAAAAAAGTACCAGTTCGGTAATTTTCCACGTTCTCTCCTATCCTTGCTCTCTTTATAAATACACATTACTTACATCCTCTAAGCAAAGCGTTGAAACATTATTCCTTTGTTTCCTAAACATTTTATTCCTCAATCTTTTCTTTGGTATTTTCACATTATACAAGCTTTTTAATGGGTCCAACGTTCACTCAGCTAGGACTTGTCCTTGTGCTTTGTGGTTCCATGTTGGGAGCTAGTCTTGCCAATAGAGATTGGCAATATGGGTTTAACAATGGTGGTTGGGGTCCCAAACATGGCCCCCATCAGCCAAATCGGGTGCATTCTCCTAACAAGATTATTGTAGGTGGCTCTGCCCAATGGAATTTCGGGTTTAATTATTCTGTTTGGGCTTTCAAGAATGGCCCTTTCTATGTAAATGATACTTTAGGTAAGTTTATAAAGGTAGATTTTAATTTGGAAAATATTAAATTTTATAAAACTCGAATTTATTTAATAAATTGAGATCTGTTATCTAATCTGAAAAAAACCTATATATATTAATTAATGTCTCATCCGACTTAGAGTACTAATTTAGGCATTAATGTCTTGAACCAAATAATCCAATCCACGTATAGAATGAATAAAATGATGGGCACGGATACTCAGTTTTACAAAAATGGTTGATTTGATTAAAACATGGCTACTGATTTTTGCAGTGTTTAAGTATGATCCACCAAGTGAGAACAACACACATCCTCACAGCGTATACTTGCTACCAGACATGTGGAGTTACATGAATTGTAACCTTACTAAGGCAGTAAAGATTGCAAATGAGTCACAAGGAGCTGGTGAGGGGTTCAAGTTCGTGTTGAAGAAATGGCAACCTTACTACTTTGCTTGTGGTGCCAGCAATGGCTTCCATTGCAATGTTGGTCGGATGAAGTTCTTTGTGTTGCCATTTCTTCGTCGTTCGCCTTTTTAAATAATTAATGGGAGATTATAGAACAGTCCAGGGAAGATGCAGTTGCTGCTTAATCATTATTATTAACAGTTTTTGTTGCCAATAAGATTGTTGTAGTTTTGTTAATTTGTATGTTAAGTATTTTGTCTTCGATATTTGCTGATGCAGATCAGCTAGAGAAAAATATTTAATGTTACTAATCTTTATTGAGATCATCTGAGTCAATTTTTGTCAATCTATTATAATTATTATTTTTTTTAATCCGTAAAATATTTCGGTTTCAATAATTGTACGCTACGTGATTGCCGTTAATTTAAGATAATTTAAATTAATGAGAATTTGAATATAAGATTTCTCGTCACAGATTATTCTAACTTAAAACTTTAATGAAATCTTAAATTGTTGAGCCAATTTTTTAGGTTAATTTATTATAATTAATTTAATTTAATTAATATTGTATTATTATATAAAGATAATAAATTTTATTAATTAATGGAGCTTCTCATTTGTTAAATTATAATTTTAGCATTTAATTAATCTATATATATATATATATATATATATATATAAGTTAAAATTGCACTACCTTTGCAACTTCAACACTTGGTCAGTTAATTTTTCAACTTCTGCTAACCCTTTCCAATTGCCTTTTCACACACCTCCTCACGAGTGAGGACTTGCTGTAAGGATTGCGACTGGTAGTGCCTAAAAATGCCTACTTGAGCCAAAAAATTTGAACCCAAAGTCAACATTAGGTTCATATAGCTTTACAGGCACCGGTGGATCCATGATTTCAGGTGAAGGGCGAAAATTTATATATTTTTTATGAAGTTATATATAAATATTAAAATTTAACTGAAACAAATTTTAAAGTTAGAGAAGTTAAAATAAAAAATTAAGAAAAACTATAAAAAATAAAAATTTTGAAAGATAAATATAAAAAAATTAAGATTATAATTGTAAAATTAAAAAATTAGAGGGCTAGGATAAAAATTTTTTGAATTAGAAAAATAAAAAAAAATAAAAATTAAAAGGATAAATATGAAAAAATAAAAAATTAACCTCTTTTATCCGTCGGTATACTTAAGACACTTATTTAAAAAAATTAAAAATATTATGCTTCTTCATATATAATAAATACAAATGAAGAAAAAATAATTTCTTTTCTTTTACTTATATCATCTAGTAATAATTTTTATTATTAATAATTTTTTTTTTCTTAAATATATTTGAAGGTGGAAATTTATTTTGACAGTATAAGCAATTGAGAGATTTTTATAAAGAAAAATATATTTTCATATTATAGTTTATTTATTTTTTGGTGCAAATGAAATTAAATGGGATAATAATTTTAGACTTATATATATATAAGGTTAAAAAAAGATTTGGCAGGGAGCCTAGGCCCCCTGAACCTAAAGAGGCTCCATATATAGCTCCCAGGAAATATTACATATTTTAGGGCATTATATTTGATATACTCAATAATTCAATTTTATAAGAAATTATTCAATATATCAACTGTAATAGATTTTAATTTATAAAAACATAATATATCCCTCATAATTATAGTTGACTTTTATAATATA
>CANXYC010537335.1:0-19314 GCA_948193065.1 Aleurites moluccanus | reverse complement strand
CTTGGTATATAATGTATAGAGGTTTGAGTTGACTTAAGTAAAATGTCAAAATGATCAAATGGTAATCAAATGTGATATGATAATGTATATGTTGTACATATATATGATATATGAGCTTGATATGATATGTATATGTTATGTGATATGACATTTTGAGTTGCAATTGATCAATGGAGGTTATAAGGGGACGTATGTTATATTGGGAGTGCAAATTTATATGTTTTGCGGATAGCTTAAGTCAGAGTTATAAAGGAAACTCTGTCAGTTTTTTTGCATGATTAATATAATGTTTTTTAAAAAAATTATTAGCACCTAAAATGTATCACAGGTTAAGTAATGAATGTAAAAGTAAAAGCATGGGTTCTTCGAGGTACTAGTGGCTTAGGCATTACCCGTACCTTAGGATCGTCATAGTCTAAAGTTAGGCTGTGACAAGGGAGCAGAAGCATACTGACATTATCATCAAGAACCTTCTTCCAAGTTATCAGACTTATCTCCAAACCCAATATTTGCCAGATTTCAAAGACCTCATTGGCACTACTTCAAAGATAAAGGATTTGATCCAAAGTGGGCAAATCAAAAAAGAATCCTCTAGCTCAAGATATAAAAAGAACACCTTCTATATCCACAATATTCCCTCCAATAAAAAAGGCAGGGAAGTTGTTGCCATCTCCAACCATCCTCTTATGAGACTTGAGTGAAGATCCTTCATTGATTTGGTGGTCATGGTGTATAAGAAGGCTTTGGAATCAAATTTGTTTAAGCCTCTAAAACCTAGGACACCCCCAAACCCCTTGCCTAAAAGTTGGAATGTAAATGAATATTGTGAATATCATCAAGGTACAGGGAACAAAACAGACATGTGTAAGACCTTAAGACATAAAATTCAATACCTAGTGGACAGTGATGATATCATTCCCCTAACACCATTACCAACCCTCTCCCAAGGCATCAAGCTAATGTCAATCTCCTTCACTCCTCTATTGAAGAAACTGATCTAATCTCATTGATTTGATCAAATGACCACTTTTATTGTGTCTTGGACCTCAATGACTTTGTGAAGGAGATAGATGCAATAACTCGGAGTGGAAGGCTCTATCAGTCGAGTTCATCAATCCAACAGCCTGCCTAGCATATTCCCCCTCCTATGGAGAAAATAAGAAATGAACCTGAAGAGGATACTATCCTCAAACAATTAAAGAAAAACCCAAGCCAACATTTCCATTTGGAGTTTCACCTAGTCATCATTCTCACATTGCTAAGCTCTTTTCAAGGAGTTGAATTAGTGCCAAGCCCCAATCAACATTTCTCCTGAAACTTTGGTCACCTCACTCACTAACTCAACCAAGGTGGCTTCCATCTCCTTCACTGATCATGATTTACCAAAAGAAAGAGAAAATCACAACCATGTATTGTACATAATTGTGATGACCTAAGGAAAGACATTTCCAATGGTTTTGATTAATAATGGGTTAGCTCTTAATGTGTGTGCCCATTAAAAGTTGCAAGTTGTTTGGGCCTTGAAGCTAAAGATTTTACCCCCTCTAATCAGATTGTAAGGGTATATGATAATACTAAGAGGGAAGTCTTAGGTGTAGCAACTCTTGATATGACAATTGGGCCAATTACCACTTCGATCTTTTTCCAAGTGATTGATGTGCCTGCTTGTTTTAATCTCCTCCTTGGAAGACCTTGGATCCATAAGGTAAGAATGGCCCCATCCTCCTTGCACCAAAAGCTTAAAATGCCTCACGGAACTGCTATGGTCAATATCAAGGGTGATATATATGGTAAGAGTGAGGTTCCCAGCTCTGCACCTATTTTAGGAATTCAGCTTGAACTAAACATGTCCCTTTGTCCAGTTTCTCTTTTGACACCATCCAATTTATTGAATAAGGAGGTAAAGAGTTAGTCCCATTTGATTTCGATCCTTTCGGTAATATATCTGTGGCCAACATCTTAAAGAAAATGAATTATTTCCTCGGTTTAGGTCTTGAGTGGAACCAACAAGGGATACCCTCTTTCAAGGAGTACCCAGTAGCCAACCCGCCTTTTGGACTTGGTTATAAACCTACCAAAGAGGACTTAGAGGAGGTTGAAACAAAAGTTAAAAGGAGAATTGAGGCTAAGAGGAAAGGTAAGACCTTTGATTGGCAGATGCGTCTTTATTTCAAAACCTTGAATGGGTATTTTGTAAAAGAAGGGGAGGACTTTTTTTTTTGTGGTTTTGCGGAACCCTGGTTTTGCCCTATAACTAAACAGTTAATCGGTTTTGAAATTTTCTTTGATGTCAGGCTCAATTTCGAGGATTGCGAACCCATCTACCTATTAGAGCAAGATTGGGAAGAAAACATGGAGGCTACTCTCTTTGAACAAGTCCTCATGATTGGAAATGAAGTGGAATCAGACCCCATCAAACTCATCCACCCAACTTTGGTTGTACCTGATAATTGGCACACTGAGAAGCTTCTAGGCCTTGATGAGACACTTTCTTTCCTGACCGAGTCTGAGTTAGAATATGAGTCAGAGTCAGAGTAAAGTCAAAGTTCTTTAAGTCCGCTTCTTTTTTTTTCCTCTAAAGAGTCTGTAAAGGATCTCCCTGGCCCTTCTTTCAATTTTGATATAGTCCATAAGGACAAAACATTTGTTAGCAATAAAAATTTTCAATTTTCCCCTTATATCCCTGAGTTGTCTTTCCTTCTTCATAAATCTAATTTAAATGAGGCATCAAAAGAAAAAGAAATAAATGAAATAAAAGAACAAAATAAAAAGTCAATAAATTTGGGCGCAGATGATAAACTAAAAATTAGATTCATTGCATCATCATTTTATGATAAGACTTCTTTATTCAAGACAGTTCAAGAATTTTTAGATTGTTTCACTTAGGAACCTGAAGACATGACATGTATTGATCCAAGCATAGCAGTCCATAAGATTCCAACCTATGAGGATGTGAAGCATGTAAAACATAAGTTATGGAGGATGAAGGTGGAATGGTTTCTCAAAATCAAAGAGGAATTTGCTAAGTTATTAAAGAACGGTTTCATTGAACCTGTCATTTACCCTTTATGGCTAGCCAATATAGTGCCTCTGCCAAGAAGGATGGGAAGGTAAGAATGTGTGTGGATTACAGGAATTTGAACAAAGCCTGTCCAAAAGATAATTTTCCTTTACCTTACATAGAATTTTGACTGTATGGCTAGATTTGAAGTAGTTTCCTTGACTGATTTATATGCGAGGTATAATTAGATACAAGTCTATCTACCTGATAAGGAAAAGACAACTTTTATGACAGAATGGGGCACTTACTGCTACAAGGTCATGCCTTTTGGATTGAAAAATGCTAGGGCAACATATCAAAGAATGGCTACAACTATCATTCATGACATGATTCACAAGGAAGTTGAAGTATATGTTGATGACATGGTTATCAAGTTCAAAACGGCAGAAGGACATATAGATGCATTAAGACATTTCTTCCTTAGGTTGAGACTATAAAATCTAAAGTTGAATCCTACTAAATTTCTTCATTGGTGCATCCTTGAGTTTATTCTTGGGCCATATGGTGAGCAAAAAAGGGATAGAAGTAGACCTAGCCAAATCAAGAGCCATTTTGGAAATGCTAGCCCCAAAAATAGAGAAAGAGATTAAGGGATTTTTAGGACACTTGCAGTACATCAATCGGTTCATTTCTCAACTGGCTGACGTTTATGGGCCCATCTTTAAATTATTGAAGAAAGGATCTCCTATGGGATGGAATAAAGAATGTCAGTAAGCTTTTGAAATGATTAAGCAATACTTGCTAAATCCTCATGTCTTGTAACCACCAAGGCCGGGTAAACCCTTATTGTTATACCTCTCTGTGACCAAATAAGCTATGAGAGCAATGCTCGCTCAAAATACTGTGGATTCACATAAATAAAATGCATCTATTATTTGAGTAAGTGCATGCTTGCCCATGAACTCAAGTACAATCAGATTTTGCAGTTTATGTCTTGCCTTGTTTTGGGTATGCCATAAGCTGCAACATTATTTGGGTTCACACACTATGCAAGATGGTTGGCAGTTCTAGTAGCTTTCGATCTCAAATATGTTCTAAGGAAGGCTATTAAAGGAAGTGTGATAGCTGACCAATTAGCTAATGCCCTAGTAGATGATGGACCATTCGAACCCGAGTTTCCAAATGAGGATATCATGGAGCTGAAACCTGAAGTTTGGAAGTTATATTTTAATGGAGCAGCCAACAGCAAGGGTTATGGCACCAGAATAGTACTTGTTATGCCTAATGGGTATCATTTACCCATGGCCATTAAGTTAGCCTTTGAGGTGACGAACAATAAAGCAGAATATGAAGCTTGCATATGTGGTATAGAGGTTGCCACTAATATGAGAATTGATTATATAAAGGTCTATGGGGACTCTAATTTAATTGTCTCACAAGCTCTCGGCAAATGGAAGATAAAAGAAGAGCGTTTAATTCCTTACTATCAATGCGTAACTGATCTAGCAGAAAATTTTCATGAATTATCTTTCCATTATTTGCCTCGAGCTAAGAATCAGTTCGCTAATGCTTTGGAACCCTAACCTTTTTGATAGACATAATGGGTAATGAGATTGTACGTCCCGTGATTATTGAAGTGTGAAGGCAACCTTGTTATGATACAACATGTATGCCAATACAATTAGCCGATGGTAAGCCATGGTATTGGGACATATTCAATTTTCTGAAAAATGACCAGTATCTGGAAAGGGCATCTAAATCAGATTGGAGGACCTTGAGGTAATTAGCTAGTAATTTCATACCAAATGGTGATGTGTTATATAAAAGAGCATAAGATAACATCCACCTCAGGTGTGTGACAGAAGAGGAAGCCTAGCATATCATGAAATGCGTACATAGTGGCGAGGAAGGCCTGCACATGAATGGTTTCGCATTGGCCAGAAAAATCACGAATCTTGGATATTTTTGGCTTACAATGAACAAAGATTGTGCTAAGTTTGTATAAAGATGTCACAAATGTTAGATATTTGCCAAACTCCAAAAGTGACCTCCTGGCCCATTGCACCCGACTGCAACTCCATGTCCTTTTGCTATATGGGGTATTGATGTCATAGGGCGTATAAGTCCTAAATCTTTAAATGGGCATGAATATATTTTAGCGGTAATAGATTACTTCACAAAGTGGGTGGAAGCAGCCTCTTACCACATGCTGATTTTTAAAAAGGTAGCACACTTTATCCAAACCAACATCATATATCGGTTTGGATTGCCTTTTGAGATCATCATGGATAATGGTTCTCATTTTCAAAAAAAAGTAATGTCATGTCCCGATTTCGGAATATGACGGTTCTAGGATGCAGGAGATACCAAAGGCGACCGGCACCCGTAGAATCCATTATCACATACTATTATCAATAACTATCAATTAATTAACCAATTACTAAATTAAGTTCCATTCTGGCATTATATAATATGTCTGTAATTATTTGTAATTGGCTGTAATTACCATCATCTTAGGCCATACTCATATTTAATCTCATATTATACCATACATTCATAATCATAGTCCAATTATGTCATTTATACAACCCATGGAGCAACTAAAATATACATATAAAATACAGTGTTAAAAATAATAACATTGCTGATATAGACTCTGCAGAATTTCTCGGGAAACAACAGTTGGGAATCTGCCTTCTACTCTGCACCTAGAAAGGGGAAACAATGAAAGGGTGAGTATAAAATACTCAGTGAATCTAATATGCATTGATCAGAAGAAAAGATTAAAATATCAATAAACAGTAGGCAAATAATCAATGAATATTAATCTGCTCAACAATATCTGAATAAAGAATCAAAATACAGTGAATGACTATAGTATTGATAATCAGGTCAATGAAACTATATCGCATGGATAAGACAGATAAATGGCCATGAAACTAATATCACATGTATTAATCATGTATCAATATACATAAGACTGATCATGTAACACCTCAGTTAAGGCTTAGAACTCGAGCTTTAAAGGGCAAACCTAGGAAGTATTTGTTTTGTTTAAAAGCTATATGTTAATGCATGTTTTAAGAAGTATTACACGTGTAAAAGTGCTTTAAAGGCTGTTAGGAAGAAATCGGGAAAAATTGAGTTTTTAGTGATCTGGGGGTAAAATGGTCATTTCATACCCCTTCGAGTTTTATGGAAATTAACATGATATTTGAAGGTAGAAAAGAATATTAGGACATGAAAATGATGATATTTTATTTATTTGAAATTTTATTGGAGAATTAAACCCGGTTGAAAATAATTCCCGGCAAGCTGCTCGATTGAGGAGCTTCATTTGAACTAAGGGCAATTTGGTCTTTTCTTTTAGAATATGGACTTATATGGTGTATGCAACCTTATGGTATCATTTGAGACTTGATTAAATCTAATTATTGGATGAAATGATGAAGAAATGAATGATTGGATGGCTAGGTTTCGCCATTTCTACCATAAGCCTAATGTATTGAATCAAGTCTTTGATATTTTAGTTGGATTTTTCCCACCACTTCACCATTCTCATCTTCCTTATCATAAATTTCCAACCATTTTCTCTTTCTTCCTCCACCTAGTTTTCGGCCACCATTGTCTTCCATTAAAGCTTATAGTTTTCTTCCATTTTTTGATAGAAACTAGTTAATTTCATCCTTGTAAACACAAATATAACCTTAGATTTTAAGGAAAAACAAGAAAAAGCTAAGAATCAAAGCTTTGAAGTTTTTTAAGAACTTTTAGTAAGTTATTGGTTTTGTGATTCTTTTGATTCAAATATGATTATAAGGTATTCCATGATGTTTATTAGTGTTCAAAACATGTTTTGGATGGAAGAAATTCAAAAAGTTGGAATGAAACCCTAATGGGAAGAACTTTGAATCAAAGTGATGTTTTGATGAATCTTTTGGTTCAAATGATGTTTATTTGATGTATTAGTATGAATTAATGGTTAAATGATTGGAATAAATCCATTTGAAGGAACTTTGGTTTTGGCCGAAATATGTGATGATGAACAATGATGTTTGATTTTGATGTTTAATAGGTTTCAAGGTTTAAATGATATGTATTTGATGTGTTTAACATGAATTGATGGTTATTTGATGGAAAGAAATTCATTTGGATGAAACTCCATTTGAACTGAAACTTTGAGGTGCTTGGAATGTGAATTGTGCTTTGATATTTGATAGGTTTAAATGGTTAAATGTTATGCATTTGGTGTATATATATGTTGTATAATTGAATGGTGTTGAAAAATGGATGAATGGAATAATTTCCATTAAAATGGAACAATATTGACTTTGTTACTTTAAGGTGTTAGGCTAATGCAATTGAAAAAGTAAAGTTTGAATATAGTTTAATGGCATGAATGATGGAAATGTATAAGTTCAAATGTGGAAAGGTTGAATGATATATTTGGAAAGCATATTTGAAATGTGATGTATGTTTGGTATGAAATATTGAACTAAGTGTTTGGAAGTTCTTAACTTAGCATTATAATGATGAATATGTGTAATGCGAATGAAATGTGGTGATAGAAACACATTTGATGCATAAAAGGTATGAAAAGAGTCAAAAGTATGAAATAGGGCCTTTGGTGAATAATGTGTGTTTATGCATACTGTTATGCTTTAATATGGTATGATATGTGTTTTGATATGGATATTAATGAGTATAAGTCTTATCAAAGTGTTATAGAGGAAAGTTCCTAAGTAAGAGCCGCCGATTGCGAGTCGTGGGCTGGCTAGGTTTACTGGGGGAAATATTTTGGAAGTTCTGTCAGAGGTGAGTCCATATATATGATTTATGCATTATTCATTCATAAGTCATGCATTTATATATATGGAATGATATCCTTGATTGAAAACCATTAATGATCCATTCTTGGGAAGTTTTGCTAAAATGACCAAAAATAGCACTGCCGAAATGCCTAAAACTGGCCTAAACTTTGATTTGCTATAAAATCCATTCTGAAAGGCTTTTTGATGTCAAATCAAGCCCAATTGTCTACTATATATATGTATTTGTTATTGGTATAAAGAAAATTCCATGGAAAAATTGATTTCAAGGCAAATCAGAAAGTGCCTGAAAAATGAGAAATGGACCCGTAATTTAGGGGTGTCAGTTGCGCTGGCGCAACTGGACCTCGGAGACCAAAATTTTCACATTGGGACAAATCATTCCTTTGACCTTTATAATGTTATAAAACATCATTTAAGTCATATTTGAGACTTAATGTTGATATATTCATGCTATATAAGACTTTTGCATATAATATGTTATAACAGGACTACTTCGATGGTGTAGTAATAATCCATCAGCTGTGTGGACAGATATATGTTATGACCTCTGCTAGGGAGGGGTAAATTTCCTATACCATGTTGTGATTGGTTGGAAATAGGTGATTGGAGGGATATGTGATGGAAGAGAAGTGAAGTAACAACGCAGTATTATGATATGATATGACATGTTATCCTGTTATATTATATACATTATGGTTCATGATATGTATTTCATCATTTTATCACTAGTATTCATATTTACAGATGATTAATGGATAGATGTGACTATTCATGAATAATATTGCATACTCATATATATTGATTCACTGAGTTTAATCTTATACTCACCCCTCAGTGGTTATATGTTTTCAGGACCTCGGTGAGGCAGTCATCCATTGGCTATATTACCTTCAGCCTTGGATCACAGATGTATGTATTGAGTTTACTCTTGTGTATAGAAGTTCCTTGGTATATAATGTATATGGGGTTTGGATTGGCTAAGAGTATAATGTTAAATATGATCAGAATGTTAACCAATTATGATATGAAAATGTTAATGATGTACATATATGATATGAGATATGAATATAAATATTGAAGTGTTTATTGAGTTGTGATTAACTAATGGAGGTTACAAGGGGATGTATGTTTTATTGGGAGTGTAATTCTTATTTCTTACGGATAGCTACAGTCAGAGGTTTAAAGGAAACTCTATCAGTTTTTCTGTAAGAAATGTTATGATGTTTTAGAAAAAAAATTATCACCTAAAATGTATATCATATTAAGCAATGATTATTAATGACATTATTAATTTGTAAAGGTTAAGTTAAAGTAAAAGTATGGGTTCTTTGTGGTACTGGTCGCCTAGGCATTACCCATACCCTAGGACCGTCATGGTCTAAAATTGGGCCGTGACAGATCATGTCTTATGGCTAGGACTATTAACCCTGCTATATTATATACATTATGGTTCATGATATGTACCCACTCCCCCGTCGGAGAGGTAGCTCTGTCAAATCTCATTGGAATTAATAAGATCATGAAACAAGTTAATCAATATCAATAAACAATAAGGATCTCATCAAATAATAGTAGCTCATGAATTTAATCAAACAAGATTGCAATTAAGCAATGGAAGTAGTAATAAACATTGATATTAAGAATGGCAATAAACATTGGAATGATTCAAAAGTTGGACAAATCAAGTCAAAAAGTTGGCTCAATTAGCATGCCAATGTTGCTAGCGATGATGGCATTCAAATGGTAGGCCTATGGATGAAACAATGGTAGGCCTATGGCAAAATGAATTAGGCATTTTGTCAAACACATGGTGTGCGACAATGAATGGATAATTTGGCTAGGTTATGGTGCAACATTGACATTGCCCATATAATCAACAAACAACTCACAATATAGGCAACCTAATAAACATCAATTTGCCAACAATAAACACAATCAAAAGAATCAAATTGGCTTATGAATTCAAAGGAAAAATAAGCAAAAATCAAAGGAGTGAATAGTCAAGGTGGGTTTGGCCAACATGGTGAAATCATGGATGGTTTTCAATCAACATTTCAATGCTTAGGACATGTTAAATGATGCATATTAAACTCACTTCATACTTCAAATCACCTAGCAAAATTGATTTACCACCAATTTCTTCAAAGAAGGCAAGATTTGTAATCTTCCAATTCCTTTTGTTCTACACCAAATTAACCACCAAATAAGCTTCCATTAGTCTCCAATTAACATATTATAAGATTAATTAACATTAAACAATAATTCAAATAGCCAAATCACACAACTTGAACTAGGATTTGGAAAATTGGAGAAAAATACCAAATGCATCAATTGATGCAAATTAACACTAAACACATCCTATTTAACATCTAATACATCTAAATCAACCATAAAACCAAAGAAATCAACTTGTTACCTCAAATTGATGAACCACCCGAAATCTTTAATGCGTTGGTTCTTGATTCCTTTGATTTTCCAAGTGAATTTTGTATGGAAAAATAAGAATCAAAGCTTGTTTTCAAGTTTTCCTTAAGAAAAAGCTTGAGAAATGGAGGAGGAAGGAAGAATGTGGTTCGACCAAAGGTGAGGAAGAAGAGAAAAATGGCCAAAAATTTTCTAAGTATTGCTTATATAGGTGGGTTAAATGAAAAATTATATTTAAGTACTTAAACTATACATAAATTGGACTTTGACCCCATTTCTTTTTGTAATTTATTCTGACAATTCTGTTGAGAATTAGATTTAAAAGTGGGAACTGAAATAGCATTTTTTATCTGTACTTTATTATAAAAATAGTTTCAGAGCCATTCTAAAATTCAAACAGTTAATTTCTCATTATACTGCTAAAGTTCAATTTATTTATGATTTTGCCATTACTTAAATTTTGAATGTTCCTAAACATTTTTCAAACTTTTCTTTTCATCATAATTTCACATATAAATATATGATTCTTTACCCCTGGTATGAATCAGAAATTCATCTCTCAACCGGACTATTATTTCCCTGGGCAGTGTAATTAACACCGACATTTTTCAGGACAGTATCACAAATGCATTCTAACTGTGTTCCAAAAATTATTCTTAGTTATTTCGATATTCCCAGACCAATAACTGATTATGCTATTGTTCAATTATAGTAGTATTTCCTAGGGTATTACAAGTAATAAGTTTGCTTGAGATGGAAAAGATTCAACATTATTGATGTTCACCCTATCGCTCTCAAACTAATGGGGGCAATTGAGGCAGCAAACAAAATGATCAAGACAATTTTGCAAAAGATGATCACTAATCATAGAAGTTGGCATGAACACCTTCCATTTGCATTATGGGAATCATACCTCCATTTGCACACCCACAGGGGCAACTCCATATTCTTTAGTATATGGGATGGAGACAGTACTTCCAATTGAAGTGCATATTCACTTGTCAAGGGTTATGCATGAGAATCAGCTTAGTGAAGTGGAGTGGATTAATGAATATGATGACCAGTTGAATGCTATTGATGAAAGAGGATGGATGCGCTCTATCGAATACAAGGGTATCAGCAAAGACTAGCACGTCATTTCAATAAAAAGGTAACTGATAGGGGATTAGAAGAAGACAACTTGGTACTAAAGGAAACCAGAGCTCCTATTCATGATCCAAGAGGGAAGTTCAAACTAAATTGGGCCGGCCTATATATGCTAAAAAAGATCCTGTCCGGTGGAGGTATCATACTCGTGGATTTGGATGGGAATGAATTTTCAAATCCTTGTAATCTTGATCAATTGAAAAGGTACTTTGTGTAATGTCCATTTCATGATGCATGGTATGATCAGAACTACGAGGACCTGATTTTCCCAAAAGAAAATTTTGATGTGAAAAAACAAATGCAAATGGAGATACATAGGCTGCCCATTTTGGGTTTGGTCTAAAGCATAATAAAATTATCATTTTTGTGCCTAGATTAATTGACTTATGCTCGCTAAGTTGAAAACCTGAATAAGGTGGCTTAGGCAAAAAGTAGAGCAGCTCGGCAAGTTGAAAACTAGGAAGGGTAGCTTGGACAGAAATTAGAGCAAAATAAAAAAGAGAGAAGAAAGTATATAAATAAAAAAAATAAAAAAAAAGAGAGGAAAAATAATAAAAAAATAAAAAATTCCTTGCTTTAAATTGGATTTCATCAGTCATAGTCTAGTTTTTTTAATCTAGTTTTGTCAAAAAAAAAATTCAGTCGCGTCAAAATTCTTTCAGTCTCGTCTGGCCAATGTCAAAATAATAAAACTTTCGTCTTATTTTATTCCATAGTTTCAACATAAGTTCAAAATTTTGAACAAAACATAAAGATGGAATACAAAGTCTAAGATCGTTTTCTTCTAGGATGAATATCCTTTGAGTCATCAGAGTCATCATCTTCTCTCACAAGTATATCTTGTTCAACCTTTACTTCCAGCTCATCCTTGGTCCCAGAAGTGTCTTTTGGTCCCGTCTTCATGTATGTTTTAGTATCCCCAGTCTCCATATATGTCTCTAACACTGTAATCAAGGCTACTCGCCTGATATTCTTAATAGGCCAAACCTCCATGATGAACCAAGGGTCATAATCCTCTAATTTGCCCGATAAGTCAACAGAATATACAAAATGCATAGACCACCTCTGGCAATTCATTATGGCCTGGGAAACAGGACTGGTAATAAAAGATGTAGGAAAGACTGCTTCGTCTGGTGGGCTGCCCTGTGGTTGACCCATCTGCCTCAAAATTCTGGTGCCTTGATAGAATGAGGTCATGAAAATGCCCAACAAGTAAACCATCTTGTACCCATAACTCATTATAATGAATGAGTCAATCCCGTACCAAGAGCAATGCCAAAATAGATCTTTAGAATCCAGTTGTAAAATCTAGGCAATCCACTCATTTTTTATGTCAAAGCGAACCTAAGTCCTCCGTATGCAGTATTGTGTAAACGAATGTGGCATTCTATGTAGGGGAGCCACCACCTATAGGTGATTCTTAAGCCAAACCTGAAATGAAATAAAAGGGTTAGAAAAAGAAATTAAAAAAAAAGAAGAAGGAAGGAAGTACATGATGTCTTTACCTGCAAAATGACGGGGCTAACAGACCAAGGCCCCTCAACTCTGTAGTTTCCATCTAAGCTCTGCAGAGTCTCCGCTAAAATTAGACTTGCAATAGTGCAACCTCATTCCATTTGAGTGATCGGCTCTACCACTCGAATGTCTCCCCAGTCAGGTGATATGAAGAACAGACATCCAATAGTCAAACACAGAACCAAGGCTGTCATTCTGTGTTTTTGTCTCACCTTATCCCCTATATCTTTTGGATATTGAAACTCAGCCATAACTGCAGCAAGGTTGACCTAATTTCCCATGACCATAGAGCTAGCAAGCTCATGTCTCAATCCTAGGAGCCTCCTAAAAGAATGAAAGTATCCAACCCAGTATTCAGGTACAACTACAGTGGCATTCAGATTACTTCCAAGGATAGCATTGAATTCCTCAAAAGTAGGGCACATTTTCTCCATGCTTGCTTTATAGGATCCCAAAACCTAAGATGAGCCTTCAGAAAATCCCAATCCACTTTCACACCCCTCAGAGTCAGAACAAAATTGACTCCATACTTGCCTAGATTGATTTTCTCGACCTTGTTTAGGTTATTGGTCCATAAAAACATATGGTGGCTGTAGTAGGGTTCCATGAATTTTTTTTTTTAGTGAAATAAGAGAAAAGAGACAAAAAGAGAGTCCTGAGGAGTGTCAAAGGGAGTCAGAGTGACTTTTTGAGAAAGAGGGGACCCCTTTGATAGAAAAACATGTCAGAGAGGTTGAGATGTGTAGGTCCGATGCGACACCGCTGCCATGCCCTGGAACATGCCTAGGGCGGTACCGCCCCTTTAATCCTGCAACAGCAAGCCTTTTAGGTGGGATTTTTCTGGATTTTTGAACTTGATTTCAAAACTCAGGATTTCCTGGGCATTTTAGGGCATTTCCAAAATTTTTGACATTTTTAAACATTTAAGTACATTTAATTTTATTTTTTGAATAAAAATTATATGTCATTTCATTGCATTTTTAGTTCGTATTCATAACATGAGAAGTCTAATAAAACATCATAAAGTTCACGCATCATGCATACATCAAACATCGTTTCTACATCATAGTTCAAAAAAAAAAAAGGCAGAGTAAGATAAGAAATAAAGAAGCTCAAACAAGCCACTAATGTCTCCGTCACCGATGTTGGTCCTCCAGTGGACAAGATTGATCCGTCCAAAACTCAAGTTGAGTTAGCATACTTGACAAAGCTAGCTCCATTCTATGTCCCACTTAGTAGTTGTGATGGGCGCACTCTATGGTAATCTGCAGAAAGAAAGATTATCAGAAGCTTAGCTAAGGATCTTTTCCGAAAGCAAAAGCCAAGAGAAAGAGCATGAATATACCTCAAGGTTATCAAGGAAGTCTAGTGCAGGGGATGAACAACATCCGAAAGATGATATATCTCCATCTCACTATGTGAGTTAGTGTAAAAAATATCTTTAGAGAACCAGTAATTAGGGCCCAAGGGAACTCGACCAGAATCAGTTCGCATCTCAGGAGTAACACTAGGATCAATGGTAGAAGGATTTCTTAATGCACCTACACTTTGAGCCTGACTTGGCCTAATAGCAGAAGGATCAGCAGTGTCAGATGAGCATTCCAATCATCGACATGGATCACCAACAGGTCCCATCAGACGGGTACGATAGAATATCACATAGTCATCATGATGGGTCACATATGGATGAATGGGAAGACCAGTATAAGCCTCGTTAAGAGCACGAATGTCTATATTCCACCTCATGTCAATATGTGGATGTGTTGGAACTACCCACCTACCAATAGTCTAGACTAGGACTCTTTCCCCTAAGTAGTACAACTTATAATGAGGAGAGCAAAGCAACAGTCAGGAACAAGCCAGTGTGGCAATTGGGTCAAGTTCTACTAGCATCAACTGCATCCTATCGATATAAGGTTTCGTCACAACCTGCAAAATGATTGTTGTAAGTAAAAACCAGGAAATGTGAGAAAGATAAAGTCAGAAAATACTTGGAAAGTGTCAAGGCTACCAAAAAATTCTATGATAGTCCCAAATTCGCGCACACTAGAACTAGTCCAATATTCCCTATTCCACCGGATACCGACCTGAAAAACATCCAACCTAGGGTTGTTAAGGATGGGGGTAAGCATCAAAAAGTACTGATAAGCCTATACCTGATTTAAGAATTGAAGACAAAAAGTCAGAAAGATAAGATAATAGTTTAAAAAAGGTACAGAAAGTACCTCCCAGTTCAAGTTAAATAATAGGTGCAAAGAGTACCTCCCAGTTCAAAATAAATGAAAGTTGCAGAGAGTACCGCCCAGTCAAAATTTAACAAAGGATGTAGAGAGCATACCTCATAGATAAAATGAGTCCCTTCATAAGAGTTGAAAGCTCCCCGGGATAAGTCACACATCTCCCGATACATAGTGCTTAGGATAGCGCCAACCCAATCATATTCACCCAGTAGAGTCATGTCTATCAAGCTTGGCAGAATGTTCAAGTTAACAGTGTCACGATGGGTATGGCCGAATGTGCATCTTGCCAGAGTCAGCATCATCAGTCTGGCCACAGTAGCAGTATCAAATTACATATTGGTAAATGGTTCCATTTCTCTCAGCCGAGCCTGAAGCAAAGTGCGAGGCACTGATATACGATCCCGAGGTGGGTCCTGACCTAGAAGCTAGATCATATCTTCAGGGGTGAAAGTTGTCCTCCAGTCAGAACAGAGATATAGATGACGGGTCCCAAAGCATAGGCCAGTCAACATTGATAGATCTAGAGGAGTAACTATCATCTTTCCACACAAAAAGTGAAAAGTGTTGGTAGTATCCCACCACCGCTTAGCCAGTGTCTTAATTAAGGATAGATTGCTCTCAGGGTTTGTTTTGACCTTTAAAAAAGATACAAAACCAGTGGGCTCTAACAGAGGTTTTACTGGAGTTTTAGATGATAAAGCATCATCCAGATAAGCTAAATTTGACCTAGCACCCCTGTTCCTAAGCATGATGGTCTTTCAAGAAAAAGAAATTCATTTAAAAAAAAAAGTTGAAAAATACCTTGATTCCGCCATCCCAGGAAACATGCTGTTTCGGCTCCTAGAACAGATTCTTCGGGTCAAGGTTGTCCTGCGGAGCCTTGTAACAAGCTCAAATTTTATTTATATAACCTTTAATATATATTGTTTAAGCATAAACAGGTTAGTTTAGACATTAGAACATCATACTTGCGCGATTTGACAAATCGCTAAAAATCGATCCAGTGGATAGGTAAGCACGTCGACGTTTTGATTAACGAATGGGTTCAAAATTTTAAAATTTTAATATCACCACTAGACTCATAAGCTGGAGAAATATAAGAAATATTGTTTTAGAATTGAAATGGGTCAAAAAGATAAATAGTTATAAGTTTTGGGTTTAAAATGTGAATACGAGAAGTGTCGGGAGGGGGGGGGGGGAATCGAATTAGCTGAAAGTTAATTAATATAAATAGCCATCTAATTCTCCAAATATCAAGAAATTCTCCTCCTTCTCCAACATTCCACCAAATTCATCCAAACTTCAAGCAAAATCGATAGAACACTCGGTTAAACTATCGATTAAGCTAGTTCCTATAAAAAATTCTAAGAAATTTAAGCAAGAAGTTGAAGAACCATTTAACCTAAAATTCAGCTACACATTTAATTCAAGTGAGGATGATATTTTCTTCATTCTGTTCATTCATTTAAGCTACATAAGTTATTATAAACATGATTCGATTGATAGATTTCAAAATTTGATCGAAATTGGAGAAAACCTAAAACTAGGTTTATGTTTGAAATGGATTTTCTGTATAGGATTCCATAATTCTAATTAATGTCTAAATATGTTAGTTAGCATCCATTTAAGGCTAAATATATGGTAAAATTGATTATAAAATTGAAGGAAACCGAAGAACACTGCCTTTGCCTGTTATAAGCAAATCAACGTTTTATCACGTAAGCGATCGATTCGTCGGTTCTGGTGAGTTATATGTATATTATTATGCATGTTTAAACCTTTCTTTGATCAATTTGAATCCATTTGACTTCCTGCAACTTTTTGGCCAAAGTGTTTCATTTGAGTTTCTGTAACATTCTAGGTGAAACCCTAGCACCTAAACCCTAGTTGGAGACCCTAACCCTAACACCTAAACCCTAGTTGGAGTTAGGGGGTGTTTATATGTGATTGATTGTTATATATGTTATATGATTTATTTGATGTGTTTATATGTGATTGATTGTTATATATGTTATATGATTCAATTGATGTGTTTACATGTGTGATTGATTGTTATATAATGTTATATGATTTATTTGGTGTGTTTACATGTGTGTTTAATTGCTAATTAATTATTTGGGAAAAGTAAATTGAGCATAATAAAATAAAATAGCTCAATTGGGTTAGAAAAATAATAGGACTTGATTCCAAAAGGAAATAAATAGGAGGGATTTAATTGGAAGTTTGTAGGACTTATTTGTAATAGAAGAGATGGAGGGAGGAGTTAGTGGCAATTTTGTTCATCATGATCCAATGGAACCATGTATTGGTGCATCCAAATCTAAGGGATGCATGTATGGGACTTATAGTAGCCTTTATGAGATTGAAGCACTTGATCATTTGCCAAAAATCCCACTAACATTAATTTAACCAAAACAAATTCTGCATTTTGCCAAAAACCATTCAAAAACCGTGTGCCTCCAAACCAAAGAGAAAACCTATTCTTTCTTCAAAGGTGGTTCGGCCATTGTCAATCCATTGGAGCTTTGAAGTTTCTTCCAAGTTTTGGTGGATTAAACCATCACATTTCCTCCATTTCTTCATCCAAGCTTCAAAAATTCAGCAAGTGTTTTGGGAGACCTAGGGTTTCGGCTACTTCAAAGATTTCAAGGTAAGGTTTAAAAATTCTGGATGTTTAGTGTTTGTTGGTGTTTAAATGTTGTTTAGGTACTTGGATTAGGGAAATTTTGTTTTTGGTTAGGGAAATGGCATAGTGACCAAACCAAATTAGGGGTTTGGGGGAAAGTTTGATTCTTTGTTTTAATTGTGTAATTGATGTTGTAATTGGTATTGAATAGATGTGATTAAATGATTTAATTGAGAATTTAATCTTTGATTTTGTATTTTCAATTGGATCGAAATGAATTGGGGGAAATTTTAGGGGGGGGGGGGGGGGGAATGGCCTTTGATGCTTGGATTGAGCAATTGAATGTATATATGATGCTTAAGGGATTAAATTGATATGCATTAAATGTTTAATTAGGAATTGGATTCCAATTTTTGGATTTGACCTTGGACCGAATAGGAAATTAGGGTTTGTGTAAAATTTGCTTCTGAAATTCTGCAATTGAGTGTTTAAAACTTAAATTGGCATGGTGAATTGACGGTTGGGTGATTGAATTGGAAGAATGAACTTTAAAGGAGAAAAACCCCTTTAGACTGAATGTTTATTTATGGAAAATGGGAAATTTGTTTGGTTTTTGTGAAATTGCTTTGTTAAAAGTGTAATTGGTAGCTTGAATTGTATAATTGTAGATTTAATTGAGAAATTTAGGGTTGGTTTGGGAAAAACTCCCAAATCCGAACCTAATTAGGGCAATCTTGAGAAAATTGTTTTGAATTGGTGCAATTGAGCTTGGACTTGTTCAATTGGTGTGTTTAATTATAGAATTGTGAAGTGTAATTGCAAAAATAGGGTTTGAATGATTTGGGGCCCTTTGGGATTAATGGGAATAAGCCTAAACTTAGGGTTTATTGTTTAATTTGTGTGTGCAATGGATAAGTATATCTAATATGGTTATTTGATAGGTAATTGTAGCTTATAGGAAGTGATTTGTATGTTTGTATTGAATATGTAATGTGTTTAGGTCCTTATGACCAATAAAGTTCAAAATGCTTTGGCATGAAACCTAGACTTGAACGTGAACCCAAACTTGCTTGATTGAGCTTATAAGATGTGTTATTATTGTTGTATGGAAAGAAATTTGGGTTTAAACTCTTTTTGAGTGTTGTTTTGGAATGGCCAAATGACATAGGAAATTAGGGTTTTGAATATGAAAGTTGATATGTGTATCTTGTTTGAAATGAGTGTGTATATGTATTTGAATGTGATATGTTGGTTCGATATAGTGTCTTATCGGAGATATGGTATGTGTATAGGGGAATCCTCCAGAGGAAAGGAGAAAGTGGGCGAGCAGTAGGTGCTCAGAGCCTCGGAGGGGCATTTTGGGCCTTTTGCATATAAGGTTGGTTTATATATATGTTATTGCATTTCTAGTTTAAGGTATTAACATTTGGACATGTTATATGACCTTTGATCATGTTGGACTGATTTTAGACCAATATGGTCAAAGTTGCCCCTAAACGTGCCAATCGGCCAAAACTGGGGTTGCCGAAA
>CANXYC010537144.1:0-13627 GCA_948193065.1 Aleurites moluccanus | reverse complement strand
TATATATATATATATATATATATATATATATATATATATAAGTCATCAAAGAAAAAGAAAAAGTAGGAAATAGGAAAAAGAAATTTTGGTAAGCCACGCAAGTAGAGAAGCAGCCAGTTGGACTTGGATTGTAGCTACCAAATTGTAGTTTTGAGAAGGGAGTTAATTTATTGAGAAATAATTAGGTAGATTTGAATAAAAAACTCTCGGTCTTAAAAAAAAAAAAAAAAAAAATTATTTTATTTTACGTATGAATTAAAAAATTTAGTTATATCACATAAATTTTATCACTTTCTTTCTAAAATATCTCTATTTAAAATATTCTTATTATATATTTTTTATTATTTTTTCTATTTTTTAATATTTACAATAGTTAAAATATTTTTATTTTTAACTAAGTTTATAATTTTAATATAAAAAAATAAAAATATAATTAATATGAATGATAATATTAATGTGAATTAATGAAATATATATTAAATATTTACCTACTAAACTAACATTTAAAAAAAAATAAGACTATATTTTAAGACGGATGAAAAACAAAAATAAAATTATTTTTTTTAAATTAGAGGGAATATACATGATTATAGTAAAGATATATCTATGTATAATTATTTTTGGGGTATATTCATATCTTATTTAATAATTTTTTTAAATTAAAAATAGATTAATTAATTAAAAAGATGAATGATGAATAATTATTTTTATGTTAGTGTCAAGTGTCAAGAAACAGCAGATGAATTTAGAAGGGAAAGGAGAAGAAGAAGGACAAGTGTAAGAGAAAGAAGAAAGAGGAAATTTAGAACTTTGATTGGGAGTAGGTGCGGTGAAAGCAAATGGGGTTTCACGAGAAACTTGGCTTTTCCTCCCTAAAATTTATTCCCAATCTCTTTTTAATTTGCCTTGTTATTGTTGCATTTACTTTTCCCAAATGGCAAATGCCAAATGACAGCCAAATTTTTTATTTTATTTTATTTTTATTTCAACATAACTAAAACTAATTATTATGAATGTATTTTAGACTCAAATTACGATTATGAAAATTATTATATTGAAATAAATTAATTTATTTACTATAATATTATTATGAACTCAAATTAGGTAAATAGCAATTTTTTACCTTTTCTTTTTAAATGTATATAGTACACGTTAATAATACTCAAGTAACATGTCAATAATAAATCAACTTTTATATGAATGATAATAGTTATTTTGAAATATTGAGAGTTTTTATAATTTTGAGAGTGATAATTTTAAAAGTTAGTTAATAAAATTAGAAAGTGCAATAATATATAAGCTTATTTAATATCTTATATTTAGTTTATGTGAAAATTATTATCTTAACACTCTATTTCAAGTGACATCTGAATCAAGATAATTTTAATTAAATTTAGTTTACACTTATAAATTTATGGTGATAACTGAAATGATAAAATTAAAAACTCAACACAGACGAAAAAATAATTTAAGAAACCCATCATAGGGAGAAATTGAAAGTTCAACTCAGGCAAAAAAAATAAATTTAAAAATCTATTACCGGACGAAAAATAATTGAAAAAAATCACTACGGAGCAAAAGTTAAAATCAAATTAAACTTGAAAATGTATCGAAAATCGAAAGAAAAATTAAAATTTCAATGATGGAGTATAGATTATTTTTTTTCCACTTTGATACCATATTAAAAATATTAAGAGTTTATATAATTTTAAAAATATTAATCTCAAAAAAGAATTCAATTACATATAAATTGATTTAACATATTATATTTAGTTAATTTAAGATTTATTATCTTAATAATAATATTGTAATAAATTAGTAAATTTGATGTTAGAAATTATCAAGTTTTAAATCTTAAATTACCTTAATGTTGAATGACCCATAAATCTAAGGAATTGAGATACAATCTAATGATTCAATATAAATATAATATGTTTTGACTTAATCCAAAAAATATAAATTTAATTAATCTAATTTAAATTAATTAAAATTTTAGGTTTTTTTATGAATAATCAATTATATATATATAAAAGCATATGCCAATGGCCCATTTCTAATTCTGTAAAATTCATAAGGAACTTGACTTGAAATTCTTTTTATACATCTATTAGATAAATAAATCATACCCACTCATAACTCCAAGCAATTTGATTCAAATATAATTAAAAAATAAGTAATACCCAAAATGAAATGAGCCTATTTCCCATGTTTAACGACACATATTTTTAATTAATCTTATTTTCTACCATTAAATTAAGAAGACAATCAAACCTAATCTTAAATTTATATTTATTAAAATTTTAAAAATTATTAAATAGGACGAAAATATACTCATTCTATTTACATAAAAAATCTATATGAATGTGTTTTCACTTTAATCACCCATATAAATTTATTTTTAATTAAATAAAAAAAATATATTCTTGTCTTACCTAATAATTAATTAAAAAATTTTAATCGTTGTGAGCTTCATAGAATTTCATAAAAAATAAATGTTTTTTTATTAGAAATTAAGAAAAAATTTAATATATGTAAAATTGAAATCCTATCATCTGCTTTTAAAATAGCTCTATGTACGTAGTGCTATAATATTAGCACTATTGGTATTTCCTATTAGTTAGTATATATCTCTCATGAATTGTTATTTTTTCTGTCTCCCCCAACATATATCTCATGAAAAATTGAATTTATATGTCAGAAATCTTTTTAAGATTAGGGCAATAAATAAGTATGTGCATAGTCTATGTGACTTCATTAAAGATCAAGGCTTGGATGTGTATGTTTCAAACTCTTATTACTATATATATAGACTTAAATAACACATGTCCAAACAAAATTGTAATCTTTGAATTTGTCTTTTGCTTTTAGGTTATAATTAAAAGTGTGATTAATTAATTATTAGTACTTGAGTGGTCCCTTATATATTGCTTAATTCTCTTTAATACTTTTAATTTTAATATATATTAACAAAAATTTATATAATATTATTCACATCATAAATATATATAAATATATATATATAGAGACAAGAGAATACGTGTTTCTTAATTTTTAAAATTTTTCAGGATAAATTATAATTTAATTTTTAAAATTTAATAAAAATAATAAAATAATTTTTTTATTTTAAAAAATTAACTTTTTAATGTTTAATAAAATACTATTTTATTCTATTTACCTTTACTTTCTTTCTTTTTCCTTTTTTTTCCCTTTGTTTTCTTTATATTTTTTCTTTATTTTCTTTAAATTTTTCATTTTCTTTTTTAATTTCTGTTATTTTTCTTTTTTAATAATATTGACTTTTAATTATTTCTAATTGAAATATATGTTTGATGTTTTTTTTTATATTTTTTAAATAAATTTATTTTATTATCATAATTTTTTTTCTAAAATTTTTATATTTATCATTAAATATAAAAAATGTTCATTCTTAAGATTCATGTGTCTGCCCTTAATATTATCATTGTATCACCTATGTTAATTAATAATAATAAAATTAAATTACCTTTCAAATTAGAATTAATTTACCATCCAAGACTAAATTAGGTAGAAGGGGGCAAAAACTTTTTGGAGGAGATCTCAGTTCGAGTCTTTCCTCTAATAGCTAGGAAAAAAAAAAATATTATCTTATTTAACACTAATTATCAATATTATAATTTTTATAAGTTCAATATAAACACGCGAAACAATTCAAAAATAATAATAATAATAATAATAAATTAATTTTTTAATTATATTTAGAAATTAAAAATTAATTAAAAATATAGGATATATTTGATTTCTTTTAGTTGTTTTACTTTTTCAAACAAAGTTATACAGAAAAAAATAATTTAAGAAATAAAGAAAAAATAATAATTAAGATGTACTATATTGTTTGAAAATATTGCCAATTCAATTATATACATTTCAACTAGAGCATTTCATTATCAACATAAATTAAAGATGCCCGCAATGGGAAGCAATTTGAAATTGGGTTTTCAATTGTGAACCGTTAACCATAAATCATGATGTTACCCTCTAAACAAAGATCGGATGTGTTTGTCTTAGGGCGGGATAAGATTCCTAGCAAGGATTTGTAAACGAAAAATTATAAGCATGGAAAATTGTTATCTATATTATATGAATATACTTATGAAATGAGAATATATAGTTATTTTACATAAAATAAATAAAAAATCATATTACTTAAAAATTTTTACCATTCATTAATTTAGTATATGAGATAAATTTATATATTCAATGTAGCTAATTTTTTTTTTTACTCAAATAAAGGTTAATTTATATAGACATATCTCCATTTTAATCACACGTGAATTCATTATAATATATGTAAGATGAGTATTCTCTTATTCTATTTAGGGATGACAATTTTAATTTGATCCATGAATATCCTATTCGATCCGGCTTAAATGAGATGGATAATATTTTATCTGATTGGTTAATGGAACATGATAAATTTTTATTTTATACTCGTAACGGATTCGGTGATGATAATATCCGTCTCAAATCTGTTCTGATTATATATATTTTTATTTTAATATTTTATTTATATGTAATTTATGTATTTTTTTAATTTATAATTATTTTTATGTGAAATATAAATTATATTGTATAAATATTTGAATATATATATATTTAAAAAATAAAAAAAATATAAATGAATATATCCGATCCGTCTAGTTCTGATCCGAAACAGGACGAGTATTTTTATTATTAAATGAATCGTTCGAGTTTTGTGAAATCCGTCTCAATCCCGATTTATTATAATCCCTAGTCTTACCTAATAATTTCTTTTTATAAAGACCAGTGAATCTATTTATATATTAAAAATTATATAAATAAATATATATATTAAAATTATTAAAATAATAAAATAATTTAAATTTATTTCAATATTTTTTAATAGTATTTAAAGAGCATTAGATTAAGCAATTCAACATTATTTTTTTCAGCTATTAATTTATAAATCGACTTTTAAATATTTAAATAAATTTAATTATTTAATATTAATAATAACTTAAGATTAAGAAAATAAAATTAAAGATTTTAAATAATTTAAAAGAATAACATATTTCTAAAAAAATAATAAATTTCATTAATGAAGAAAAAAACTAAAAATAAGATAAACAATAATAAATTCATATAAAAAAAGACATATCTTGAATAAAATATAGAGAAAATAAAAAAAAAAAAAAAAACAGGACGATTCGTATGTGCCTCTCAATTAGGTTATCATTTTTAATTATAATTAAAATTTGAATTTATAATCGTAAATTACAGTCTTAAAAGAAAATTTTGGCATCCCTCGTTGAAACTCATTACCATTTCTATAATTTCATGACATGACTTCTTTTTTATTTTACTACTCGTTCACGCATTTATATTCAAAAATTTTGTAATAACAAAAAATAACAACACATTAAGAAATTGGAAGATCCAACCAAATATATTAAGAATAAATTATAATTTAATCCCTCAATTTTATTTTTAATAATTAGTAAATTTTTATATTTTAAGAAACAAATAATTATATTCTTATATAATAATTTAATAAATTATTTAGTCATTATATTTAATTTTTATCGTTAAATATATATAAAATAATAAAAATATTTTTCATTAACTTTTAAATTTTCCATTTCATCCATAACACATTTACTGGAGAATCAAAGTAAGAAAATCAGTGTAATTCACTTCCTACAATATCATTTGCCTTTGCATCTCAAAAACTCAACTAAACAACAATAATAAAACCATATCAACCAAATTTCAGCTATGTTAACCAATAAATCTCAAAAACTTACAAAAACACAATCGTCGTCCAGGACGTGAGGCCGCTATCACCACTCATCGGGCATCTCTTATTGGGCCAAGACCAGTTTCACCAGCATTGCATTAGGTCTCATCGTCCAGCCCCAGCGAATCATGCCACCATCGCTGGTCCTTGCATACCATCAGCCGCCGATAGTTGCTGCCCATATACTCTTCCATAGCTAATCACGGGCGCTTTGGGAGTTCCTTCTTAATGGAATCTTTGCTCGCTGATCGATACCATCACTCTCTATTTCTCTCTGTTTTACATGCTTTGTTTTTGTGCGTTCTATTTTGCAAGGCTAAGCCGACAACAGTCGCTCGACAACCTCCAGTCCGATTGGCTAGACCAGCTATAGCTGCAAATCGTCGTTGTGGCTCCTCTGGTCGTCTTCTTTGATCCAAATGAGTCTGATTCCGCACTTTCTTTAATTGGATTAGTTTGTTAATCAATAAAAAATCTATGAAGTATGAGTTTTGGGTTTAGTTTGTGCAATGTTACTTTAGGTATAAAAAATATTTCTTTTATTTTTTATTTTTATTTTTATTTTTTATTTAAAAAAAATTTATAAAAGAAACTAATGAAATGATTAATAATTTAACGAAATAAAAATATAAAAATTTGATCATTAATTTTTCAAAATATAAAAATTTATTTATTATTTATAACAAAATTTATTAACTAAATTATAAATTACCCAATATTTAAATGTAATCAATGTATTTATAAAAAGCATTTAAACTAAAGATATAGTTGGTTTTTAATAAGATAGAAAGGTATATTTAAATAGTATTTAATATATAATTGAATATTGAAAATTTAAGTATCAAAAATATAAGTGCAAATGTTAAATTTAAAATTTTAATTATTTATTTTTAAAAAAAATTAATTTAATTTAAAAAATATTATTAAATATTTAAAATTTTAATTTTAAATACTAAATTATGCTATTAAACATCACATTAATACAATGTGTAGATTTTGATTGTTAATATAATATTTAAAATAACTTTATTTATCATATAAAGTATCAAAAATGTTTGATTTTTGAGATCATCATTTTTTAAGAGCAATTTATCGAGACCAAACTCAAAGGGGGTTATTTATTAATATTACTCATAACTTAAAATTAAAATTTTTAACACTTAATTATGTTAAGTTATTTGATAAATTTTATTTAAAGTCTTAATTAAGTGAAAAATTACTTAAAATAATAAATCATAATTTTTAACTTAAAATTTATGCGATTAAATTTTAAAATACCATATTACTTATTTATTCAGTATTTAAAATTCAATATTTAAATTTTAAATATTTAATTTTCAATTTTATCAAATATCACACTAATTTATATTTGGTTTAATTATTTAGAATCAATAATTTTTTGAAAGTTCAACTAGCTGCTATTTAGAAAAGTTCTTTTTTTCTAAATTTTTTAAACAGTTAGTAGTTGATTTAAATTTAAATCATCTTATCCTTAGAAAAAAATATTATTAATAAAAATATTTTTAAAATTAATTTTTATATAACTATAATAATAATAAATAATTATTAAAAATTGACTCATGATTGATTCCTCTCGATATATAATTCTTTAAAAAATAATTATTAAATTATTATAAATAGTATTTATAAAATTATCATATTAATATTTTAAAAAATAATTAATAATAATTTTTTAATTTTTTATTATTTTTGTGATTTTTATCAATAACAAAAAAATTAAAAAATATATATATTAAAATATACTATATCTTTAATCATGATTTAATATTTTTAACAATAATAATTAATAAAATTAAATAAAATAATTATATTTTTCAGCTATCAATTATTAAACATTAGTTATTAATTATAATAATAATTATAAGTTAATAATTATTATCCATAACTAAATTTAGTCCTTAGTATCTAATGGCAATGCATTTGACCAATGAAAAGAAATCAATTTATTCAAACTGTGGATTTAAATGTTCCATTAATTGATTTTCTAAACCTTAAAAAAAAATATTAATTGAATTTAAATTGAGAATAGTAATTCTTATTAAAATAAAATATTTAAGAAATAACCGAAGGTAGCAACCAAAGCAGGCACATAGATAAGCCACCAGGCTGCGGAGGCAGCGGTCTCCATTCGTTTTCAGTAAAATGGAAAAGAATACGTAAAAGTTCAAACTTTTCGAATCTAATTTTTCTGTTCATTTCCTTTCAGAACATGACACCACTGCACAAAAAGCTTTAGTACCCTCCATAACCGCTTCTCTCTCTCTCTCTCTCTCTCTCTCCAAAACCAGAGAAACACAGACATGGTTCTCGGAGCAAACGGCGCCGTGTGGATGGGAGGACGAAGAGGAGGAGGAGTTGCAGCAGCAGTGGAGGAGGAAGAAGAAGATGTTGTTTCTCCATGGACTAGAAACCACCACAGTAATGATAATGAGGTTGGCACTAAAGAAGAAGAGGATTTGGGTATCATTGGTTCGCTTTCTACTTTCAAATCTATGCTTGAAACTGACTGGTATATCAACTCTGATATCAATCCATCTCCTCATCATCAAGACCTCCATGGTCTTCAAACTCACCAGGAAATCAGAGACCTCGCCTTTTGTTCTAACCCAACACCAGATAACCTTCTTAACCTTCTTTTACAACCTATGGACTCTTCTTCTTCTTGTTCTCCCTCACTGGCCTTCAATGTTGACCCTTCACAATCACACCAACCTTTTTTGCCTCCGAAATCCTGTTTCTCCTCTCTTCTTAATGTCACTAACCCTTTTGACAATGGCTTCAATTTGGGCTGTGAAACCGCGTTTCTTGCTCAATATCAGCCAAATCCAGGTTCCAATTTGATTGGTTTTAGTGGGTCTGAGTTCCATGCTTCCCAGTTGCTCTCTGTGCCTGATAATGGAGGAGGAGGAGGTGGTGGGTTTGGTAATGCGGGACTTGAGGGTTTTGATGCTTCTTCAGGGAATTCTCTCTTTTTGAGTAGGGGTAAGGTATTGAGGCCACTTGAGGTTTTGCCTCCAGTAGGTTCACCACCAACTCTTTTTCAGAAGCGAGCTATGTTGAGACAAAGTGGAGATAAAATAGGGAATTTAGAGATATCAGGGCTGAGGTACGGAGGAGAAATTGGGGAAAATTGGGGAGAAATGGAAATGAAGAGAAATAAGAGTGAAGAAGGTGAAATTGAGGAAGGGAGCTTTGATGTTTCGGGTCTAAATTATGATTCTGATGAGCAAAATTGGGATGGTAAGGTGGAAGAGAGTGGGAAGAATAATGGTGGAAGCAATTCAAATGCCAATAGCACCGTGACTGCTGGTGGTGGTGATCAAAAGGGGAAAAAGAAGGGGATGCCGGCAAAGAATTTGATGGCTGAGAGAAGGCGAAGGAAGAGGCTCAATGATAGGCTCTACATGCTTAGATCTGTTGTCCCCAAGATCAGTAAGGTAATGGTGGTACATCAATTCTTTTTTTCTGTTCTTCAATTTTGAAGTGTCTTTTTTTTTTCCCTGCTTTGTCACTTTCATTCTGTTTGTGTTTAGCTTTTCTACTTATGATTTATGTTCTCCATTACTTCATCTTGGATCTTGGTGGTTCTTGGTCACTTTTTTTTTCATCTTCCTCTAGCTTGTTTTCTTATCCATCATCATTCTCCCATTACATTGAATTTTGTTTCTACTTAATAGATAATGTTTTCTGGATTTAGATAATATGTCCTTTCTATGCTTAAGAGGCTGGCAAGTTAAAGGATTGGCATATTGTTATTTTAATTTTGAGTTATTTAATTTAACCCATTTTTTGGATTAAGGATGGTTTTTAGAGTTCCCTAACCGCAGTATTATTTGGTGCTCTGGGCCTTAATATGCTGTTCCTTGAATTTAAATTAACAATAGTACCCACTGATTAACTTTGTTATGCTTACAGATGGATAGAGCTTCAATACTTGGAGATGCCATTGATTACTTAAAGGAGCTTCTGCAAAGGATTAATGATCTTCATAATGAATTGGAGTCAACCTCTCCTGGCTCTTTGCTGCCTCAATCTTCAAGTTTCCACCCTTTGACTCCTACACCTCCCACCCTTCCCTGCCGTGTGAAGGAAGAACTATGCCCCAGCTCATTGCCAAGCCCTAAAAACCAACCTGCAAGGGTAAAATTTTGTCTTCTTTGTGCTTTATTTCAAATTTAATTCTCTTTTGCATAAATTTTATATTGGATTTGCTTAAGTTTCTGATTATCTAGGGGCTGAATAGCGGTAGACCTGTAAAACATTAAGATTACATTGTTATTTTTTTTTTTTATAAAGTAGTAGTCGCATCGATTTAGTACAAGTTGAGAGAATAAAGATTAAGATGGTTTGGACACATGAAGCGGAGATTTAGGAATGATTCTTTTATGAAGGTTGAGCACATCATGATAAAGTACAGGAAGAAATGAAGGATAAACCTAAACTAATTTGGAAGAGATGAATACAAAATGATTTTGAGGCATTACAATTATTTGATAACATCGCCCAAAATTGTTTAAAGTGGAACAAAAAATCTATATAGCCGACTCCAATTAATTTTGAGATTAAAGTTAAGTTGTGATGATTCATGGCCTACATGTTAGTAGTCTGGTCAACATGGAAATGAAGTTAGATATGGAGAGTACTTATTGTTACTTGGTTTTGTACCGTTGCAAATTTGGCTATAGTAGGACAAACCTCTGGGTTTTTGTGTTTAAAATAAATTTTCGGAACTGATATAACTTGTTTAACCTCGAGGATAGATGATTTATTGTGTGTGTGCTGTGTACTTGGGCAAACAAGGAATGATTTGCTTATCTCTACTGATCAATGAAAGGTCACATTTAAGGGACTATACAGTTTAATGATCCAACATTTTAATCTTGACTACTCGACTTACTGTTTATATTATGAATTGCATAGATTAGCGAGGCTGAAGATTTTGCAGAAGTTAATGTTTTTTTTTTTTTATTTTTGCAATACTCATTAGCCTGTTGCTAATCTTGTGGTGCATTAATTATTGGATCTCAATGGTGCTTCATAACCTTCATTTTTGCAGCTTTAGATTATCAGTTTATTTTCCTGATTTCAACTGGCTTTCTATCAGGATTTGATGCTATGCATCAGAATATTTTTCATCAAAACTACAATATGTGAAGCACTCTTGTCAGTCATCACATAGGTCTGGATGGGCTACAGATCTAGCTTTTCCCCTCCTGAAATGCTTACAAGTCCATATTGGACAAAGATCCTTACATTTCAAAAAGTCCATTTGTGATAAATGAGGAATTTTGAACACAATGCATTTTGGAATATTTTGCAGGTGGAAGTTAGGGTAAGGGAAGGAAGGGCTGTCAACATCCATATGTTTTGTGCCCGCAGACCAGGGTTACTGCTATCCACTATGAGGGCTCTGGACAACCTTGGGTTGGATATTCAGCAGGCTGTCATAAGTTGTTTCAATGGGTTTGCACTGGATGTGTTTCAAGCTGAGGTGTGCTTCTTTTTCTGTCTTCTTGTTTGCTACAATGCAGGATGAAATATCAGTTTTGACATGCATCTCAGTATAGAAATAGTATTCTGCTCCAATATTGGCGTTATAGTTGCCTCACACTCGAAAAATAATGATGAATGTTCTTGTTTGTATGAATTCTTAATCATCACAAATGTTTACTGTTACATCCTAGGTTATTGAAGGTCTCAACGAGGAGATAATCTATGTAGGCACAATAGAATTGATTAAATGTGCCTATGCTGATGTGCATGTGTCATTTCTTATATAGTGTAGTTGAACCGATAGACAATACGTATAGAGACCTGATATCCAGGATTCGCACTTCCTAGTCTCATTTAGTTTTATGCCATTCCCATACAAAGCATTAGCACCCTTTGTCTGCTGATAAATGGGTTTTATCCTACGAGAATTGCAAGGTCCTCTTGGTATGGTTTACTACAATTACGGTATGATTTTCTCCGATGAAATTGATCCATCATGTAAGATGAAACCTAAAAATTTTGAATGGTGTTATCCACCAAATTTCCACAACAAATTGCATCCTTTTCCGATATTTTCTTGGAGTACATTAAGTAACCGTAAATGGCATGTAATATGAAGTGGACTTTAATCAAATTCACGATGGCATTTAAGTAATTCATTGGGCCTTTTGCTCTTGTTTATACACTGAGGAAGACATATTCTGCTTTTATTGTTCTTTGTTGTTCAAGGCAAGTATGGTTGTTAAGAGATTGATCTTTTCTTGTCTTCTTTATCAGCAATGCAGCGAAGGTCAGGATGTCTTACCGGAGCAAATCAAAGCAGTACTTCTTGATTCAGCTGGCTTTCATGGAATGATGTAACTCACAGTTTGTATATGCAAACTGAGGCACTAACTGTAGTTCTCTAGCTTCAAGTAGTCTGTAAATGGACGTGTAACATCGTTTCGTCACTTCCATCATATTCCTAGCGGGATTTGTAGGTTGGATAATCATCGTTAGCAGACATGCTTCAAAAGCAACAGGAAATTGATGTTGTTGTCTTCATTAATTTTTGCTTTTTAGAATAAAACATGCTTTTAAGTTCCTCTTTCCTTTACTGATAGTGGCTCTTGTTATATCTAATAATGCTTGTGATAACAGGATGTTGTGAAAACTTTAGAAATCTTAATCTCTGTGAAAACTTTTAAAAACATCAGGCTTAAAAAAAATAAAAATCACTTTTTTTTTTTTTAATTTGACTCTAATTAAAATTTGAATATGCAGTTTCATAGTCTTAAAATTGACTTCAATACTGACAAATCAAAGGGTGTTGATTCATGATACTTGGGACTTGTCAGTTTAATGGTAATATTGATATTGGAAATTGACTTCTTGGCTTTTAATTTTAAATGTTTTTTTCTTTACAACATTCAATCGTTGTTAGCTGGCTCCAATGCCACTGAGCGACTTCATTAACTTGTTATTACACTTTGATTTATACCAAGTACGTATATATGAAATATAGTCCGGATTCTCAATTTTATTTTATATTTTATATTTATTTTATGAGTTGCATTATTTTTTTTAAATATTTTATCAGTTAATTAATATTTTTTATAAAGATATGACGTATTATTTTTTTAAAGTATTTTATCAATTATTATTTTTAATAAATAATATAATATATAAAAAAAATATGAAATAAAATAGGAGACACTTAGTAAAATAAAGAAAAGAGTTGATCTATATGAAAAATCATATTTATGAATGGTTTTTATCTTTATTCTAATTGTTAAATTGACAATTTTGCCCTTCAATGCTACTGTTGAGGTTATAAAGTTTTTCAACCTGAAAATAAGGATTGCCAATATCCACACAACAAGATGAGGAATTGAAATGAATAAGAAATGGATGGTTGACATTAATGCCTTTCTTGGGGGAATTCTTGTCAAGTCAAACTTCAAGTTTAGTTATCGCTAAGAATATACAAATCACCAAAAAAAGCAAACAAAATAGAAACCAGCTAAGGTGGTCAAAAGGGTATATTCGTACTTGCAATTGGTTAATTTTTAGAATACCTGAAGATGGAAACTTGAAAAAGAGCAATAGAACCCAATAGTGTCGCAGGTGCTTCTACTCTCTTAACAAAGTCAATTCTCTTTTTCCTTTTTTCTTTTTCTTGAAAATTCTTTATTCCTATTTCTTTGGTGAAAGTTTTTAGGGGGATTCAGGTGCTCCTTTCATTCAATTCTTGGAAACCCTTCTTCAATTACTGTATTTTTGGCTTAGTAACCTTTCATTCTACAACATATCAAATTCTGTTTTAGTTACAAAGGTAGA
>CANXYC010537092.1:0-19008 GCA_948193065.1 Aleurites moluccanus | reverse complement strand
TTTATTTTGGTAGAGCATTAAAATAAAGAATCAAAACATGATAAATTGGGCATAAAATCAACCCTCCTTCGCGAGAAGGAAGAACTGCATGGGTTTTGATTCCCATTCGACGGGATACGCAAGCAAGCTGTATAAAAGCTTCAAATCCAAAAAAGACATAAACCATCTCTTTTTCTTTGATTATTTGCTTTATTTTATTTGTTGAATGTATGCTTTGGGGAATGTGTGATCAACCTAGAACCGATAAGGGCTAGAGTTGATATCCCCTATTTTTAAGGTTTTGAGATGTAATATTTACTTTTATCGCTTTCTTTTAATTGCTTTATTTGATTACATTTCAATTGTTCATCCACTTATTTACTTTCTCATGAAAATCATCTTAAATCAAGGTTAAAATTAGCAAGTTCAACTAAAAACCTAGTCCCTGAATCCTCTTTGGTTTTCAAAGACTAGTGCACTTTTTCCTTTGGGATAAAATCGGAGTCAAAATGGGTTTTTACCTTAAATTTTCCCAACAAAAATTAAGGTGGTGACTTCAAAATTCAAAATCGTTTTCAAATAAAAGGCGCTAAGAAATTGTCCCAAATGAGCACTCCGATGCCCCAACGCCTTTTTTTCTTTCTAAGAGAGTGGGCCAGGACGAGCGGGGCTCTGGCGAGGCCTCATAACAAGTTAGACATTTAGCTACATATTCTGCAACATCTCTTTTCTTTCCACTCCACCAGTAAGAACTCTTGATGTCGTGGCACATCTTTGTTGCACCTAGATACACACTATAGTTAGAATGGTGAGCTTCCTTTAGAATCACATCCCTCAATCCATCCACAGTTGGAACATATAATCTATTGCCCAGTCTCAATACACCATCAACTATGGTAAAGCCTGAAGATCTTTCTGTCCCCACATTATTCTTTAGTTTTACCAATTGAGGGTCCTTATCTCGTTCTTCTCTTATCTGATCAATAAGAACAGGCTTGACTTGGAAATGAGCTAAAAGCACTCCTAAATCTGACAGATTCAAACTAATTCCCAACTCATGCAATCTTTGCACTTCTCTCACCAGAGATCTTCTACTCACTTGGATATGGGCTAAGCTTCCCAAAGAGGTCCTACTCAATGCATCTGTCACTACATTAGCTTTTCCTATATGATACAATATTTCACAGTCATAATCTTTAAGCAGTTCAACCCACCTTCTCTGCCTAAGGTTAAGATCTTTCTGCTGAAATATATATTTCAAGCTCTTATAATCTATATAGATTTCACACTTCTCTCCATATAGGTAGTGTCTCCAGATCTTTAATGCAAATACTACCACAGCCATCTCAAGATCATGCGTAGGGTAATTCACCTCATGCTTTCTCAGTTGTCTTGATGCATATGCTATCACCTTACCATGTTGCATAAGCACACAACCAAGCCCTACTCCTGATGCATCACAATACACCATAAATCCTCCTTCACTAGACGACAAAACTAAGACAGGTGCCGTGGTGAGATAAGTCTTCAACTTATGGAAACTTCCTTCTCAAGCATCTGTCCATTGGAATTTTACTTGCTTCTGAGTAAGCTTAGTCAAAGGTGATGCAATCTTGGAGAAATCTTGCACAAACCTCCTATAGTACTCTGCCAAACCCAAAAAACTTCTAACTTTTGAAACATTTATGAGTCTAAGCCAATTAAAGATTGCCTCCACTTTCTTCAGGTCCATTTTAAGTCCTTCCTTACTCACCATATGCCGGAGAAAACAAACACTATGAAGCCAAAATTCACACTTAGAGAACTTGGCAAACAACTCATGCTTCCTCAAGGTTTGCAATACAATCCGAAGATGTTCTTCATGCTCTTCCTTACTTCTAGAATATATAAGGATGTCATCAATGAATACAATGACAAACTTGTCTAGAAATGGCCTGAACACCCTATTTATTAAATCCATGAATACGGCTGATGCATTAGTCAATCCAAATGGAATCTCTAAGAACTCATAGTGTCAATATTTGGTCCAAAAAGCTATCTTTGATATATCTTCATTCCGAATTCTCAATTGATAATAACCCGACCTCAAGTCTATCTTGGAGAAATGACTTGCATCCTGCAACTGATCAAATAAATCATCTATTCTTGGTAAAGTATAATTGTTTTTGATTGTAACCCTGTTAAGCTGCTTGTAGTCGATACACAATCTCATAGAACCATCCTTCTTTTTCACAAAGAGCACAGGTGCTCCCCACAGCGAACTACTAGGTCTAATGAATCCCTTATCAAGCAAATTTTGCAACTATATTTTTAATTCTTTAACTCAACTGGTGCCATATGGTATGGAGGAATAGAAATTGGATTAGTGTTAGATGGCAACTCAATACCAAATTCAATCTCCCTATTTGGTGGCAAACCAGGTAACTCTTCAGGAAATACATCTAGAAACTCATTAATTATTGGAATCTGCTCAATGTCTCTTACTTCCTTATCAGTATCCTGGACATAAGCCAAATACCCTTGGGAACCTTTCCTTAATAACCTTCTTGCCCCAATGGCAGATATCACATTGTATAGTACTTCACTCTGTTCCCCTTGAAACTCAAACTCCTCACCCGAAGGTGACTTGAAGACTAGCTTCTTCCCATTGCAATCTATAGTAGCATAGTACTTGGACAACCAATCCAAGCCCAAAATTACATCAAATTCCAATACAGGCAATTCAATCAAATCTACATCCAAGTTCTTGCCGCCTATGCTAATCACATATGATGGATAAAAATTATGAACTTTAATCTCTTCCTCTAAAGGAGTAGAAACAACCAACACATTTTCAAGCATCTCACAAGGCACATGCAATTTCTTAGCAGAATATGATGACACAAAGGAATGCGTAGCTCCTGAATCAAACAACACTCTAGCATTCAAAGCTTGGATCGGGAGAATACCTGTAACAACCGTGTTAGATGCCTGGGCCTCATGCTGTGTTAAAGCAAAAGCTCTGCCTCTGCCTCTACCCATAGGAGTTGATCCCAAAGCTTGAGCCACATGCTGACCTGACTCTCTGCCAGCCTCTACAGTCCTACCCAAAATACCTCTGCCTGCACCAAGCTGTTGATTAATACTCCTCTCTCTACTCATATGAACTTTAGCCTGAGAAGCCTGAGGTCTACCTCCAAAGGGTGGCTGTGGATAATTCTTGAGCAAATGGCTTTGTTGTCTATACCTAAAGCATGCTCCTGATGCATAATGACAAGGGCTATTATGAAATTTTCCACATATAGAACACAAAGGTTTTGGAGTCCTGGATGGTTCAAAGCTAGCTGAATCATGACTCATCTAAGAAGTAGGTCCAGGAGTAGTCCGACTCTGCTGTGGTCTCTCTGAATGTCCTCTATACCCACTCTTAGAAGATGACTGATGAGCCACTTCCACAGTCTTCATCCCACTTTCTTGTTTAAAAGTACTACCTGTTTTAAATTTCTTCTTCTAAACTCTCTCGGATCTGGCTTCCATCTCTCTATTCTCAATTATCCTAGCCTTATCTACTAGCTTAGAGTAAGAATCGAACTCAAGAGCAGCTATGAGTTTAAATAGTGGAGCCTCCAATCCTCTGCAAAACCTTTGAATCCATGCCGCTTCTGTAGGCACCAATGAAGGAGCAATTTTGCTTAACTGACTGAACTTCCTGGCATACTCTACAACACTCATACCAGGGGTCTGAACCAATCTCTCAAACTCTATCGATTTAGCTTGTCTTGCACTCTCTAGAAGAAATTCATTCATCACCAGTTCTTTGACTCTCTCCCAAAAAAGATCTTCATTTCCCCGAAGCATACCAAAAATGCTTCTCTTAAACCAATCTTTAGCCTCAGCTTTCATTAAATACCCCACAAATTCTATCGCTCTTCTATTGGGAATCCGTAGAATCTTCACTTTCTCTTCAATTTCTTCCAAAAAATCTATAGGATCCGCTTCACCTCTATACTCTGAGGGCTTAACCTTAAGAAATCTCTTAAATGATACCTCTTTCTTTTGACGTACAATGACTGGTGGAACTACTGGAGGAATAGGAATCTTTGGAGCTTGTATCAGAGGTACTTGCTATTGTCTTTGCTGAGTAATGAATTCATCTATCATTGTATAGTTCCTTTGCAGCTGTTCCAATTGCTGAGCCATATTAGCCACATCTACTGGTGGCACAAGAGGAACCTCATTTTCTCTATTTCCACCCACAGAACCTTATTGAGAAGGTAATTCTCGCCTAGGACGATCTCGACCTCATCCTCTACCACGACATAGAGGCATATCGATACTGATAAGAGATACAAAGCAAACTTAGACTCAAAACACAAGATTAGCGCAAGTCTATACCAAAGGAATACACAACATTGACGTGACATAGATCCTATGCTCCGTAATTATCTTAATCAATAATTATACTAGGGCTCATGCCCATCTATCTATCTTCTATCTTAAGGATTATAAACCTATAGCTCTGATACCACCTCTATCACACCTCAACTCCAGTGGTGTGATAGTCTTAGGGTAAGGGTAGACTTAAGTCCACCATAAACCCCTAGAACACTTATATCCTGGATCTCATTCATACTATATATTCATATCAAATATAGATATCATTACAATATTCATTCCTATGATTCATGTAATCATAATTCATACATTTATATTTATCATCATATAATTTCCTCTTATTCCTTACTAATCAAGAGATATATCCCACATCACTAAGGAACAAGGGCAGCCCCAAAATATAATAGTTCAGACATCAAAATAATATCATCCTCAATATCTAACTACGGAGCTCTAAAGTATACTCCTCATACATACAATACAATAATACAATTCAATGAATATATATCAAAATAATTACAATGATGGCTTCTTGGAGGAATAAATCAAGAAGCTAAGTCTTCTATATTAGCTCCCTCTCGAGCTACACTATCACCTAAAATCCACAGAAGATGAGTGAGCCTGCAACTCAGTAAGATATGAACATGCAATATAAAAGAAATATATCAATATAATGGAAAGATCAATCCAAAGAACATGGGTAAGATAATATCATAAGGTTATACTTACAAGAACAAAAGTGCTCACAATCGAATAGCACTATCAAATCACATAATAGAACTGCATAGTGCATCAGTAGCCTTGCTACCTATCACAACAGAGCGCATCGGTAGTCCTTGCTACCTTATCACAAATGCATGCTTGGCCAGACATATGCCTAAAGCTCATGGTCCCCTCTAGGTGGAACACTGATAAAAACCCTATCAGCTAGGTTCCCAAAGTGCATAATGCACCAATGAATTTACTCTCATTGGGAAGAGCGTTCTATCCATAAGGTCATATGGTTGCAATCTCCCAAGAAAACATATTGGTCACAAGACCATCAATATATAATATTAATTTAGTCAAGTTAACAAATAGGTTTCATATGAACTTGATCCAAGGAAAGATGACCAAGTCATTTTCGATATATATATGGTAAGCACATGGAACAAATTGCCATTTGTTTGAGAATATTATGGGAATTTCAATTAATAGGTTAGTAATACAATATCATATAACTTGTGAATCATATATGTGAACATTAGGAAGATTTGAACAATTCATTTCAAAGAAGCAATATACACATGCAATGTTTATACTTACCTCAAATCAATTTACCATTGAATTTTTCCTCAGTTACTTGTATAGTCAATAATTCTCCTTTAATTTCTTGGATTCTCTTTTCCTATGACATTTCCCCAAATGCTCAAAATTAGGGTTTCCTCAATCAACAATACATAATATGATTCTCCATAATCTTAATCATCTTACAGCCTCTATTATTATTTCCTAACATCAATTTAATTAAACTCTTAAAAAATCTGAAGTTTAAGAATCTGTTTACTATTCATCTTACTATTCATCAAATTTCATAAATTCTGATATCTTGAATATTAATCAAAATTAATAGTCTTAAATACTAATAATAAAGTCTATATACTCATATAGTTCTATTCTATCTACCAAAATTCTTAATCTAAAGAGAAAACGAAGTTTGGTGAAATTACCTTATTTTCCCTAAAATTGAGTTCTTAAAGAATCTGACTGGATAATGATGATTAAAGCCTTAAATATGCCAATTTAATGATCCAATACATTAATTTTGAGCATTAATGCATTAAAAACAAATGGGACAGATTTGAGAAATATCAGAGAAGAAATGAGAATGAACGAAGAAAAGAGAAGAAGAAGATATCGTGAAAATTGCTACTGCATCTCCTCTGAAAATATGCTATTGCCTCTCAGCTTCCCACTTCGCCAGACGCACTTTGCAATCCCGCTTCGCATGAACACTTCGCATATGCCACTTCCTATATTCAACTTTGTATATGCCACTTCGCATATGCCACTTCGCATATTCCACTTCGTATATCCCACTTTGCATATGCCACTTTGCATATCCCACTTCGCATATCCCACTTTGCATATGCCACTTCGCATGTCCCACTTCGCATATGCCACTTCGCATTTCCCATTTTGCACATGCCACTTTGCCCAACATCCACTTCTCCAAATCTCACCTCACCAAACTCTACTTCACCAATGTCACCACAGCAATGCCACTTTGGCAATCTCACCTCGCCAAACTCTATTTCGCCGATGCCACTTCAGCAATTCCACTTCGCCAATGCCTATATTGGTGAGTTGGAATATTGCCTCTCCAGCCATCTCACCACCTCGCACTAAAATTGCTCGCGAGCGAGATAAAGAAGTCCAATTGTCCTGACTCTTTTTCCCTAGTTAACTTAGACACACAGGCTATAATTCCATGCTTACCCCTCTAGTTCGATCAACTTCTAACCATATTTGAAATCAAGGAAACACCTCGCACTACCTATTCTGCCGAGTTGAAAAACCTTCCTTGTCACTCCATACTAAACCAGCTCGCAATTGAGCTATAGATACCCAAATTCCTTAATTCTTTTTTTCACTTAAAATAGACACTCAGGGGTCCATCATAACCAAATTTCAAAGCAAAAGGAGATCTATAAAATTTAGGGCAAATTTCTAAATTCACCTAGACTTTACTCTCCAAAAATTGTCCAGGCAGGTCTGATTAAATTAGCTATCTCTTGAACTACAATTTTCCAATCTCATTGAAATTTCTCAGCCATTACTATATGCAGAAGATTAATAAAAAAAACTCAAATTTCCACATTCTCAAAGTACACATCAACTTACTGTAGGAAAACAGAAAATTAAATAAAATTTGGCTAAGGAATATATCTCCTTACACATACAGAATTTCCAAAACAATTTTACAGATTCATAGATAAAAATCTGTAACTCACATGATTTTTACTTTTCTAATTTATTCCTTTAAAGCCTCAAAACTGACACATCAAATTATTCCTGCATACCAAGAATTCTGAAATTTCTCCAAAATATTAATCCACACCTCTAAAAAAATTGCAGAAATGGAAATAAAACAAAAATAAAAATAAAAAAAAAATAAATCAAATATTTATTATTGGTTATTACAGTTATTTTTATTAATACTAAAACATGGTGTTTATTTTGTGCTTACATAAGTGTAGATGTTTAGTACATTTGCTATTATTAAAATATGAAAGCATGTCAGACAGAAAGAAAATTGACTTTCTCATATGTGTAATCTTCTTTACTTATTTATGAGGTGACTAAACATGAGATTATTTTAAGCGAATTAATCTGGGAGATAATAGAGATTTTGTGCTTAAAATAAGATTTTTGTCTAATTTTATGAAATGAGATTTGTAAATTATGATAAAAAAATTTGTGAAACCTCGTCCGAGCACCGAGATGCTCATTAAAGGGCGGTTTCCCATTAACTAAAGGTAGTTTTTGCCTTGCATTTGCAAATTGATCTTTAACTTTTATTTTGAAATTTTATAGAGTCATCACCTTTATTTTTTAAGGGAATAAAAGGAAAAAAAAAAAACAATTTGACTACAATTTAAAGTATAAGGATAATATCACTAGACATTTAAACCAGGACCAAAGTATCATTAAAACATATTAGATTAAGAAAAATGAGAGTTTTTGGTGTTTTTGGATTTGAAGTTATGAAACAAGTTGCCTGCGTATTCCGTTAAATGGGAATTAAAACCCATGTAGTTCTCCCTTCTTGCGAAGTGGTTTGATTCTGTTTTAAGAAAATATTAATTTTGTGGTTCTTTTAACTGATTTTCACCAACTAATTTCGAGGTACGAACATGATACCTTGCTTTGAGAGGGGGCTTTGATGTTATGAAAAGTTTGATTTTAAGTTATAGTTCTTTTAATTGATTTTTACCAATTAATTTTGAGGTACAAACACGATACCTTGCTTTAAGGGGAATGCCTTCTTAAAGTTCGCACGGATCAGAGTTCCACTTTGGATTTGGTAAAAATTAGCACCGCAGTGTGCTTATAATCGAGTTGATTGATATAATGGCAACGCTTATAGATTGACTGAAAAAGAGATCGCTCTAGGTCTTATATTTTTTCCACTCAAAGAGAGTTAAAGAAATCGTTTTGAAATCAAAGAGATATGAACCGCTTATGAACAAGAAAGCTGAAAATAGGAGGAGAAGAGAGAGCCAACTATGGAAAACTTGACTTAACTGTTCTGGTGTGTTTTGAAAAGTGAATTGAGCCTTGTATTTATGGGGAAATGTCTAAGGGAAAATCATATTGAAAATCGATATGGGATTCACGTTCTGATTTTTGTGGCATCTATGATGAACCTTGGCTACAGCAAGTAGAAGCATTGGAAGCAGAAGGAAGCAAGCTTGGCAGCAGAAGCTAGCCTTGGTGGCAGTGCCGCCAAGTGCTACCTATGCCACTGGCGACGCCGCCAGCTAGGTATGGCACTGCCACCCAAGCTAAAGGCAACTGCTATTAGACTTGTTTTGATGCTTATGCAATCTAATTTTCCCTATTCAAAGTGATTTAACCTCTAGTTGACGTCGATCAATTTGGCACTGTCTAGTTTGTTTGTATTCGGAGTCAACTTTGATCTCCAATTGGTTGCTAATCAATCTAGGTTGACCCGAGTCTATTTGGGGTGCAAAATCATGAATTCATAGTTACCCCTATCGGTTTTACCCAAGTTTAAAGGATAAAGGTGATGGGAGTGAACCAGGTGAGTTTTTATCTGTTTGAAATGAGATATGTGTATTCTGCTTGCATTCTAGAGTGTTTGTTGATGTGTCAGTTTGTTCTAACAACTTTGAGCTTTTTCTAATTTTTCAGTATTTTTTGTTTCTGGTATTTTTTTGAATTACAGAAACATTCCTTATCTGATTGGGGTAAAAGATAACTCTAAAAATAAAGAAAAATCATATGGTTTTGATGGCACTTATGGAGTTGTATTCTGAGTTGAAATGGATATGATATTGTGATTTAGGACTTTTTTAGGCTGCGAAAAGACATGATGATCATTATGGAGATTCTTAAAAAGGGGTATAAATAGGAGTTCACCCTCCCATCTTCTCTCATTTTGTTCATTTTGCTTCTCTCTCTAAAGTTTATTTCTCTATATTTTCTCTCAAATTTCTTTTATGGATTCCAAAGTTGATTATGATCCAACTAGGCATTACCGAAGCTACGAGACTCCGCGGGAGAATGACAATCCCGAGGATCTGCTGCAAGAGCCTAAGAAGCACATCTCTTGCAATGGCAGGATAGAGGTATTTCTTTCTTTTTTCTATTTTTTTCTTTTATGCACTATGCTTCTTTTATTCATTCTTTTCTTATTGCCATTTTCTTCTTTTAGCACATGATTATTAGCAATAGAGGGGGTAGGTCAAACCTTGCCTATATAGTAGAGAGTATAGGTACTGGTATATAGAGATATTTGATTGCGTCAACCGGGTTTGTGTCATATTTAGGACTCAGACCCCCTTCTAAGAGTAACATTGCCTTGAAAAAGGCATTAGCTGAGCAGTGGTGGGATACCATCAATACCTTCCACTTTCCATACGGTAAGCTAACTGCAACTCCTATGGATCTGTGTTTGCTGATAGGGTTGAGATTTGGATTTCTCCCACTCGAGACTTGCCCTGATTAGTGAGTTTTCTTTTCTCATGAGAATATGATGAGATTGATAGGGCATGATCCTTCTTATACTCGTAGAATTGTCATGCACACCTAGTTGCAAACACGTCTGAGAGACTTGAAGCCTTTTAGTAAGGAGTTTTCAGAGGCTGAGCTTATTGCTTGCCTTATGATGTTGATATTAGCTAGTTGAACCTTTTCTTACATCCATCGATATATTGTTGATCTGAATATCCTTCCCAACTTATTGGATTTGTCATAGCTTGAGTTATATGATTGTGCTGGAGCTGTTCTGAGCACCATATATAGGGAGATGACTAATCTATCCTATGGAGCACTAACTTTTTTTAAAAGGACATTCCTTATTTGGGAGGTACATTTTTGTTTTGTAATTATTTCTAGATTTTTGTTTGTTATGATTGTCTACTTGTTATGATTGTTTGTTTGTCATGACTGTCTACTTGTTATGACTGTTGCTTGTATAACTATATGCTTGTATAATTGTTTGCTTGTCACTTTTCAGCTCTAGGTTTATGAGGATTTTCCCACACTTACTCCATGCTCGTCGACTGGATGTATTCCCTGCTGGTATCGGATGGAACAGGGAACATAGGACAAGACCGCCCAAGTATGACTTTCGTACTATTAGGGCATTCTTTGGTAGTCTGGCTCCTTCCCAAGTATTTTTTACTTTTTCCTTCTTTCAATTCTGACTTGAGGTTTTGACTATGACTTATTTATGGAGAGGCAGATGACCTCTTTTATGATCAAGATAGATCTGATGTCAGCTATGCTACACAACTACTTTCTTATGTCATTCTCTCAGGTGCTACTTCGCTCTCTATTCTACAAACTATAGTATTTTGGGGAGAGAGTCAGAGTTTAGACATTGGAGGAGTGGGCTACCCCTAAACATCCTCCAGTTGATATGAGATGAGATTCTGACATCCATGCTTCAGAGGAGTCCTATGCTGGTTCACCCATAGTTCTATTTCTTGAGCTTAAGATTCCTTTCACAAAGTTTTGTTAGACCTGTCTGATGGGTCATGCTGGGGATCTATATCGACTTTTTGCTTGTTCTACTGGACCTTCTGTTTAGCCTGATATTCCTAGTATAGGAGCATCTACTATGTCTTTGCCAGCAATCGAAGATCCAAGTTCCAGTGCAAGAAACAGAGAGGAGGTTGCCTTCAACCCTTTTTTGGAGATTACTGGAGAGATTCCTTATATCGAAAGCGATGGTCAGATAAGGACATACCATGTTTTGGATACAATTCATCCTCTTACCCCAGACTTTCCTGAGAACATTATGGTATGTGTCTTATTCTTACCTCTAGAAATGATCCTTTGGTAATGTACATTGCTTAGACTATTTGTTGTATCAATGCAGGTTCCAGCTGGCTATATTCGGTGAACTTATCAGATGGCTATCACCTCCTTACTGACTCAGATGGATGTTGATAGATGGGCCCATTAACAAATGGATCCTCGCCATCGGAAGAGGAGAAACTGAGATTTTGATGTCATTTCTATTTTTTACTTTCTTTCATCTATCTAAACTTTTGAGATGTACAAGATGCTTGTATTTTATTGATGATGGATGTATACATGATATGACAGCTATGCACCCTCTATTTGGAATGGATTCTTAGGCAACTGATTTTTTATATTATCTTGCAAATTTTATGCAACTTTAAATGCAAAGTCTTACTTAAACATTATACAATGCATGTCCTAAAATGACCAAAAAAAAAATTTCTAGAGTCCTACGACTTAAAACCCAAAAAAACAGGGCTACCAATAGGAAAAAGAGGAGCTGCCATTATCCAGAGAAGGAGTTGCTGCCAAGATGAGGGGTTGCTGCTGCCCAGGGCAATTTGTACAGCTGGCGGCATTGCCAACTAGGTATGATATTGCCTCCAACTCCACAGCAGGTTGCCACCAAAGCCCTAGTTCGTTCCGGATCAGTTTTTTGCCTATATATAGCCCTTTTTGCTCTGCAAAAAATATTATTGACTCGTCCTTATTTATTTAGACTTCTTTTTCAAATTCTCTCTGCTTTTTAGAGTTAATATTGTTTCCAAATAGAACCCTAATTTAGTCACTACATGTTCCTATGGATAAAGAACTTGGATAAAGTTGATAGGATAAATATAGGGCGATATGGGATCAGTTCTGTTTTGACTCTGAAGGAGTAAAAATGGATTGGGACTTTCTGAATGCCTATGTTAAATTTTGGGATCTTGTTGACCATGTATTCCATTTCGGAGCTAGCATGGAGGAGATGTGCCCATTTTTAAAGAGTTTAGTATTATTTTAAGCAGCAACCTAGATGTTGCTTTAGTTGTTGCTGAATCTAAGGTTGGGCATTTTTTTATCTTTTGGGAAATTGCTTGGTTTCAGATATGATCTGGCTAGTTCCATAGTTCATGGAGATTATGTTGACCTCACTATAGTGATTACAAAATTTCAGGACATTGAGAATCTTAGAAGGGAGAAATTCAGGATGCTTGCATTAGTTTTTTGTCTAACTGCTGGATGTTTATTTTCCAGTTCTCTTGGTTAGGGAGATATTGAGATAGTGGAGTTGGTGGCTTGAATGGAGCAAGGGTGTACCATAGCATGTCTGATTCAAGTTGAGACCCTTCTGAGCTTGGATGCTAATTACATAGTGTAGGGGTCCTAGTCTATGGACCCGGTCATTCTTCATGTATAATATTTTCATCTTTTCCTTTGGTTCCTTTCTATTTAAACTCCTCTGGTTTCTAACTTTTATTTTGGGATGACTTAGGTCTGGTTAAAGGATCATCTCCAAGTAGTTGGTCCTTTAGATAGGTTACCTTATTTTGCTACTAGGCATCGTATGCATAGGACCCTGATTCACTTTGACTCACAGAGAGAGTGGAATGTTTGGCTGTTGGAGTTGGATCCATATAGTATTTTATGGTATGAGATTGGTTCCTTCATAACGATGAGTTTCAAAGATGATATACTTAATGGGCATGTAGTTTACCACCTTCTACTAGGATACCAAAATTTTGAGGCAGATGGGTCAGTTATAGAGCATTACACTAGAAGGAGTTGTTTTCCCTACATCACTGATTAATTATGCAGTAGCTCGAGCCATAATAAATGGTTGAAGGAGGTCTATACACTTTGTTAGACCTACTGGCTTGTCAGATAGGTTGGAGGGGTATGATGCTTGGTTCATTACCTTGGTTTGGCCTACTAAGAAGATTAGGTGATCCACCTTAATAAAGGAGCTAGAGGCAGGGATAGAGACAGATGATGGAGCTACGACTGCTACAGAGACATCAGCTGGTGGAGTGACAAAAATGATAGAGACAGACAATGAGACTATTGACAATAGAGATTTAGAGATGATAACTGTAGATAGAGCTTATGATAAAGCACTTAGAAAGAGACCAGCTGATGATGACTTAGATGATGACATAGATATCCATCCTAGGAGGAGGAGGACTTGTAGTTAGGATTTTTGCTTTTTTGCTTTGCTTATGTCCACCTAGGATTAGAAAGGATTTTTATTTGACTTGGATGTTTTGACATTTGATTTGGACTTTATGATTTGAATAAAATGAGATGGGAGCTGATTTTTTATTCATAACATGACTTTTTAAATGGGAATGAATGGGACAGGGATTTGACTTGTATTTGCACTGAAATGAGATAGGAATCCATGATAAAATGGGATGATGATTTATGACTTTATCAGATAAGATAGTCAGCATGAGACATTTTTCTTTATTTTTCTTTCTTGATTTTTCTTTTCTTTTCATTCTTTTTTTTTCTTTTTTTTTTATTGCTCTAAGTTTTGTTCGAGTTGCCCTTTCAGATTTTCGACTCACCGAGATGCTCTAATTTTTGCCTAAGCCACCTTTTCTGGTTTTCAACTTAGTGAGCGAGAGTCAGTTAATTATGGCACAAATAATGATAATTTTATTATGCTTTAAACTTTACCTAAAGTGGGTTACCTATATATCTCTGTAGCACTTTTATATTTTAATTCTTTTTTTTTTTTTTAGAATCAGGTCCTCCTAGTTCTATTTACAAAATTCATCATACAAAGTATCTTTTAAACTGATCTAAATTGCATGGATATGAGAATTGATTCCCATCTAAGTTCATGAGTATAACTCCTCTACCAGACAGGATCTTCTTGAGTATATATGGACTAGCTCAGTTAGTTCAGAATTTTCCCCTTGGATAATGAACCAAAGCTCTAATTTCCTTTAAGACCAAGTTTCCTTCTTCTAACCCTCTGTCAGTCACCCTTTTGTTAAAATGTCTAGCAAGCCTCTATTTATAATCCTGAATCTGGTATAAGGCATCCATCCTTTTCTCATCTATGGCGTTTAACTGATCATGATATCCTCTAATCTATTCAGCTTCATTTAGCTGACTTTCATGCATAACCCTAGCATATCATATTTGTATCTCAATTGGAAGAACTGTTTCCATACCATAAACTAAGGAATAGGGAGTTGCCCTATTCAGGGTGTGGATGGAAGTCGAATTTACAATTATTAGGTTCCCATGTAAATAGTCCTTGAATCCTTAGAATTTCTTAGGAAAATGAGTCATGATGTGAATTTTATGCCAAAATTAATTGATTCTTTATTTTTCTTTTTTTTTTATTTCATTTTCTTTTAATGTCTCATTCCAATTGGATGCAAGAAATGGAAAATCTGACAAAGGAATATAAGAGGATAAGGCAAGTATTTTATTATAAGTAAAAAGCCTTATCATCATAGGTTACATTCAAAATAAAAAAGAAAGACTAGAAAGGTCTTTTACATACTCAAAGCTAGGAAAGGAAAATAGCGACTCAAATGACTCGAACAACTCAGATGACTCTAGCTTGGCTTCATTAAAGCAGGCTATCTTCTCATAGTGCCAATTTTATGGTGGGGAAAGAGTGGTTTGGATCAGCTTTGTAGGGTCTGCTTCTACTTTGCATTCAATCATGAAAACTTACTCAAAGATAGTAGCCTCCATGTTTTCTTCCCAATCCTTCTTCATCCAATAAATTTGCCTGCATTCTTCTAAGTTGAGCTTTTCCTTGCTCTTTTCTAAATCAGTTCATTGGAGGCAGTATTAGAAGTGAAGGCATCATTTTGCTTGTGCCTTTTATAGTTTCTCTCTTGTGGTGTAGCACTATACTCCTAAGGTTTCTTCACAGATTTCTCATCCTGAAAAGATTCGAGGACAGAGAAGGTTATGCGATAGCATCATATATATCAATACTGGATGTGATATTTAGGGCACTTGAATCTATCTTGATATGGTCAATGGATTCCTTCATTGTATCCAAAGCCTTGAATAAATGACCCATTGCATTTTGGATAAGATCGTGTTGAGCACTCAGGGCTCTATAAAAGTAGGCTTATTGAGAAGCTAAACCTCAATTAAAAACATCTTGTTGTTCAATCAAAGCTTTATTAAAGTGACTCTGTTGAGCTTTCAAAGCAGAATCAAACATGGATTGGAAACCTTCCTCTTACTTCTTTAGGACATTGTTAAGGAGTGTGTTTATGGTTTCAGGTTTAGTTCCAACTTCAGTTCTTGGTAAGTCAGCCATTGGTACCTTCAAAAGATCATAACCATGGGTTAGGTCTAGTTTAACCAAGGTTTAAAGTTACTAATCTAAGATAGTATGGTCATTTTAGTTAGGTCATGAGGTAAAAGGCTTTTTGGTACACATGCATTTGACTCAAAGATTTTTTCTTCCAACTATGAAGTGTGCATAAGCATGGCATGGATGCATGATTATGATTTGACAAAAAGGTTTCATGATGAAAATTTAATAGTATTATGGTTCACGGGCCCTAAGGTCCAAGATCTAAGTTCATTACATGAGGGCTAGGTAGATTGGATAAAAGGGTACCTGTCACACTAGTGTAGTGATATACCTAACCACATGTGAGTCAAAGAGCCTCGCATGGTTTTAATAGTACTACTATCAGTTACACTTCAAAAAGATTGAAGATTCATAATGGTGAATGCTTTTGCTATCCTCCAACATACTTAAAAAGAGTTGTCAGGTCGATGCTACTCAATATTTGAAGTTTTTGATTTATAACTAGTTATGCAAAGTGATACATGAAAATCAATAGTTAAATAAAAAACCAAAATAAAAGATACTTCAAAAAGAGAGTTTTTATTTTCTTTTCAAACCAATTAGTAGTCCTCTTTAACTTTTTGAAAAAAGTTTGTCCCCAGTGGAGTCGCCAACTGTGAGGTCTCGCCCGATCATCAAGATGCTCATTAAGGAGGCAGTTTTCCATGGACTAAAGGCAACTTTTGCCTTGTATTTGCAAATTGATCTTTAACTTTTATTTTAGAATTTTGTAGAGTTTCCACCTTTATTTTTTAAGGGAAAGAAAGGGAAAAAAAATCCAATTTGACTCCAATTTAAAGCACAAGAATAAAATCACTAGACCTTTGAACCTGGATTGAGCTTGGGGATTAGGTTTTTAGTTATAAATATCTCTTATTTTGGCTTATCATTTAACAATTGACTTATGAAAATAAAATTTCATGAACAAGTATAAGAATGACATTAATAAGATGGATAGCAATTATAAGATGCATGAACAAACATAATAATGCAAGTAGTATAAACATTCATAAAGTAAAAGATAGAAAGTAAAAGATTTTTATTACATCAAAAAGCCAATAACAGGGGATGTTAACTTTAGCCCTCAATGAGAATTCCAAGTTAACCATACATTCCCCAAAGTATCATTAAAACATATTCGATTAAGAAAAAATAGAGTTTTTGGTGTTTTTGGATTAAAAGCTATGAAACAGCTTGCATGCATATCTCGTTGAATGGGAATCAAAAACCGCACAATTCTCCATTTGCAAAGAAGGGAGTTTGATTTTATTTTAAGAAAATATTGATTTTATGGTTCTTTTAATTGATTTTTACCAATTAATTTTGAGGTACGAACATGATACCTTGATTTGAGAGGGGGGAGGGGGCAGTTGCCTTGATGTTATGAAAACTTTGATTTTATGTTGTGATTGTTTTAATTGATTTTCACTAATTAATTTTGAGGTATGAACACAATACCTTGCTTTGCAGGGGATGACTTCTTAGAGTTCACCTGGATCGGAGTTCCATTTTGGATTTGGTAAAAAGTAGCATCATGGTGTGCTTATCGTCTAGTTGACTGATAGAATGGCAATGCTTGTAGATTGACTGAAAGAGAGATCATTCTAGGTCTTCTATTCCTTCCACTCAAAGAGAGTTGAAGAATAGATTCGAAATCAAGGAGAGATGAACCACTTATGAACAAGAAAGCTGAAAATAGGGGGAAAAGAGAGAGCAAACTTAGGAAAACTCGACTTCACTATTCTGGTGTATTTTGAGAAGTGAATTGAGCCTTGTATTTATAGGGAAACATATGAGGGAAAACCAGACTGAAAACTGATGTGGGATTCACGTTTTGAGTTTGGTGGCACTTGTGTTGAACCTTGGCTACAACAAGCATAAGCATTCTTGGCAGAAGGAAGCAAGCTTAGTGGCAGAGGCTGGCATTTGTGGTTATAATACCCAATAAATTCCTAACTCAATTGCACGAATAAATTCTCAGTATGTGGTCCATTAGTATTGAATTGATGGGAAATAATTTTAGAAACACAGTTAGAGAGCAAATTTGAAACTAATCCAGAAAATGGCGGTGTCAGGAACACTGCAGATAAATTAGCAGTCCGGTCAACAGAAGAATTTCTAAAGTTAACTTGGGGATAAAATATGACCATAATTTATGTGTAATTTTGGTAAAAAGAAAGAAGTGAAAATCATTTAGGAGCACTGAAAAGTGAACAATGGCATTTTAGTAAATAAAGGGTAATTCAAGGTGAATAGTAAAAATGGGTCGGTCGGAGTTACATAATGACTCCAGAACTATTTTTATAAATAAGAATAAATTAAAATAAGTCTATTCACTTTTCACACTGATATTAAAATCTTAACAGAACTTTCAGAATAAATTTTAGAAGATTTAAGGGTCAAAGTGTAAAGGTTGAAACTTGGAGGGTTTAGTTGTAATTTTATACATATTTTTGTCTTATTATGGCTTCATTTTCCCACGGGTTCTTCTTCTTCCTCTTCATTTTCATTTCATTTGGTCGTCCACCATTTTTTTCTCTTTTCCAAACTTCAATTTTCATTTTCTTTATAGATTTCTTTAGGAAATTAATGGAAATATACTAAATCAAGGTTGCTAAACTCAAATCTACTATTAATTTGAAGGAAGGAGCAAAGGATTGGGAGGCCATTCATCAAAGGAATTTCGGCCATGGAGGATTATTTAGGTAAAGTTGTTAGTTTGTTTAGTTTGATTAATGTTTTTGTGATTATTTAGGTTGAATTGAATGGGTAATTAGTTTGATTGCATTAGATTATCCAAAATTGAATGAATTTGTCATTTGAATGTTGAAATTGAAGTTGTAAAGGATGATATATTGAATTAGTGTTTGGAGTTGTTAATTAATGTTAGAAATGATCAATTGGATATGAATGAACAACTAATTGATGGTTAATTTGATGTGGAATTGTAGATTGAAGAAGTTGAGTTTTCAAAGTAGCCATAAATTGGGGATTTTGATGAAATTGGCTATTGGAAGGTTTAGGTGAGTTTACATTGCATCAAATACCATGTTTGAATCATTAAATTGATGAATTGAACCAAATTGTGAAAACCCTAGTTGTGGCCGAACCTTATAGCCTTGTGATGCCTTTGGATTTCTTTGATTTTCTTTTGATTTTCCTTGTTAATTTAATCCTAATTTGATGATGTTTAACTTTGTTATTGATACCCTTGCTTTGATTGACAATGTACCTTGTTATTGGTTTGAATGGGCAAGTCAATTTTGCTCCGAACCCTAACCTATTGGCTTGCCATT
>CANXYC010537040.1:0-13579 GCA_948193065.1 Aleurites moluccanus | reverse complement strand
AAATCGTATACTGATAAAAAATGATATGAGAATTATGAAATAGCTCAGAGGATAAGAAGACTATGGAATTTGGCAATTAGCCTAAGTAAGATAATAAGTAATATAGAGAAAAATATTTACAAAGATGATTGGAGATTATTTGAGGTACATATATCGATATTCACAGTATTGGATGAGAAAATTCGAGGACGAATTTTATTGACTGGTGGTAAAATGTAATACCCTAGGAAATCCCATCTTAAATGCATGATTTAATTCTCAGTTTATGGTTTAAAATTATTGAAATGATTGGAGAGAATTTTAGAGACACAGTTAGAAAGCAAATGCAATACTTTTTCGGAAATCATCAGTGTCAGAAACACTGCCAGGAAAATAGCAGTCCGGCTAATTTAAGAATTTTTTATCTAGACTTGGGAGGATAAAATAGGTTAATTTTATGTGAAATTATGTTGAAAAAAATAGTTCAAAAATATTTAGGAACATTGAAAATGAGAGTAATGGCAAAATTATAAATAAAGGCAACTTTGAGGGCAATTTCGGAAATCAACTGTCTGGGATCCAGAAATGACCCAAAACTATTTTTAAAGGATAGAACAACTTAAAATAAGGTATTTCACTCCCCACACTTGAGGTTGAATTTAAATAGAATAGACATAATAAATTACAAAAAGTTTTGGGGTCAAAAATATAAATAAGGAAAATTTTGAGCCAAGAGTGTAATTAAACAAATTGTGGGACCCACCTATTGTAGAACTAAGCTAGGTGGACAAAATTATGTGGAGGGATGAGATTTTTGATTGAAAAGTGTTAATTGGTTTATAAATTAATTGGAAAGGTGCCAAATCACCAAAATTCTAGAATTTTCTATTTTTTTTTTTATCTTTAATTTTTGTTGGCTTTTGAAAAGATGAGAACTAATGTTGGCTGCCCTTTTTGGAGAGGGGAACTGAGATATGGAGGAGAGAAAAAGAGAAAGAAAAATGTCTTCCAACCTTTCCAATAAATTAACCAAAATTTGATAGGAACAGATGAGAGAAAGAAGAGGAAGAAGAGGAAATTGATAAAGATTATGTGAGCTATTTGGTGGAGCAAAAAGGAGAAGGAATTCTATGGTACAAGTTTAAGGTAAAGCCTTATAAACTTAGTTATTTGATTGTATTTAAGAGTTCTAAGGTTTGGTTTGGCAAATAATTGAGCTAATTAAGCTAAAAATATTAAGAATGAGCTAGGGTTAATGTAATTTCTGAATTTAGTTTTGAGGCAGTAAATTGAGGCTATTATTCTAAAATATTAATGATTGAATTTAAGGATGGTTAAAACATAAAAGTTGTATATAAATATGTAAATTAGATTTCTGTAAAAGTAATTTGGAAAATTATAAGTGAGGGAAGAGTTATTGGTTAAAAACTGTGATTGGCCTGGAATTAGGGTAATGGAAAAATGTTACTGTATTTTTATTGTACATAATTATAGAGACAGAATTAGAAGATGTTTTCAATATAAAAGTGTTCGCTTATGTATTATATATAATCCTGTAAAATGGTTTTGCAATTGAACTTATGGTTTATGAGATATTAGGTTGTAAGTGTAGACTGCCAAGAATGACTATTTAACAGAACATAGATTACAGAATTGTATTAATTTGAGGACCTTAAATTCTTAATTAGAGAAAGTGTTAAACATGAAAGATGATTATTTATGTGTTATATAAATTTATGTAAAATGGTTTTGTAATTGTATGAGTACGGAATTAATTTTAGGCATAGAAATAGGGCATATCAGGATAGAGATTTCAGAGCAGTAATTTAATTTTGGAAATTCACTAATAATTATACAGTGATCGAAAAATTTTGAAATTTGGATATGTTATAATTTTATGTGTATATTTTGAATAGGAAAAGGAATTATAGAAATTGGTTCTGTATTGATTGAGTTATTAGAAAAGGAACAGAATCTGTCAGAATAGGATTGTAGGCAAAATGCAGGGTAGCAGGGCTGATTATAGGCATAAGTTTAAATTAACACTATAAATTATGTAGTAATAATTTTAATGTGAATTTTGAATATGTTAGAACCCTAATAATAATTGAAGCAATTGGATAAGTGTAGAGAGAGATATGAGTAATAAAACATAGGCTGCCAGTTAGGTTCTTTATAAGCAAAATCCTAGTAACTTGAAAATTTGAGGAATTTTCTTTAATATAAGTATAAGTAATGTAATGTTATGTTAAATAGTATCTAAATGGAAATTAATTGAATATGTAGAGTCAAGAATGAATGAAAGATAGTGATGAGTACTATAAGTATGTGAGGACTTGGAAACGGAAAGAATAAATAAAGTACTATATAAAGTGCTCTATGAGGTGAGTAATGTATACATCATTATGCATACCATGTTTTGATTTGTTGACCCAATGAATATGTTTCCTTATTAGTTAAATGCCTCATTGCTATTGTTGTTCATTCTTGATCATTCTTAAATATTGAAATCATCATATCCATTTATTGTTATTGATATTGAAATGCCTATTGTTCTTGATTGATTATGTACTCGAATTGCTCCTAAAATTATGCACACCAAATGTTTAACCATGATATTTATTGTTAATTGCTGCCTTTGCATTAAGAAAAAAAGCCGATACATGACTAATGAAATGTATTGACAAGTAAGTCATTGTACCGTAATGTTCCTAATGAATACTTGATATTGTTATTGATCTCCATTGGTCTATTTACATGTGGATTTGACACAGCTGTCTCATCGACGGGGTAGTGGGTACATACCGTCGGCATTGTGCACAATGACTATATGTGATACCCTAGCTGGGAAGGGTTAACGGTCCTGGCTGCAAGACCTGATCAGTCTTATGTTTACTTGATATGAGATCGACTGTGTGATTAGACATAGTTTATGTGTTTCACGCCCTTTATCTATCTCATCTACATGATATGAGTATTACTTACCTGTTCATTGATTCTAAACTTATACCTTATTGCTTACCACTGATGGCCATTCTATCATCAATTTAATTGTTATCCGTTCCCAACTTCCAAAAATATTTGGTGTGCAAAATAATTAACCTTGACATCAAAGATGAATATACTGATATTCATCCATTGTATTCATTGTTATTAAACTTCCATTGGTATACTAAGTTATCATATACCCGTATCACATGTGTAATGATATAAGCATGCTCACTGAGTATTTTTATACTCACCCTATTTTGGTTTATAATTTTTAAGGGAATGAGATAGTGAAGGTTGATTCGAAATCAATTTCTTCTCTGACTTGGATTGTCAAGTACAGCAAGGTAGAATATTATTCACTAAAGGTTATAAGTATCCACTTATAGAGCTCCATAGTACTATGTATAATTAGATGATTGAGTATTATAGTGATGTATGAACAATGAAATATTTAATATTACAGTGACTTTCAAAATATAATGTGTAATGCATAATGATTGAAAATGTCAATGATAATAAAGTGATAAAGACAGTGACAGAGGTAAATGATAAAAATGAAATTTTCATGTTTTGAAAAAGATATAGAAGTGGTATGTATGACTATTGAACTGTGAAGTTGAGGGTATAAGGTTGGAAAATTATTGGGAGTGTAAAATAAATTTTAGTGCAGGCTGTGTAATTTTTGAGAGACCCAGTTTTGGGTTAGGAATAAGGTTGATGCCAACTTTATAGTCTTGGCATCAGAATAAGGTTGTGTTCGAACCATCCTGTCAACCCTATCAATAAAATCACTAGGGTAAATACCATACTCCCCTGCAAAAGTAGGTAGTCGCAGTCTCATAAACTCCCTAACAGTTACACCACCCTTTGGGATAACTTTACATGCTCTGTCTCCCTATAATATTGTCGATTCCCTCTGGGGTACTGGTGGTATCACAGGCTATACTGGAGGGGGGTTGCTATAGTACTGCAGGCTGTGCTGCAAAGTGAGTCCGGATAGTCTGTAAAATTTTCTGTCTCATCTCTTGTATCTCCAGTCTCCAGGGTTCATCATGCATTTGATCAGACTCAATACATCTTCGTGACCGGGGTGGCTCAGAATGAGTCCTCCATATAGCAGATGTATTAGAAGCAACCTTTGTTTCCTCACTAGATCCATGGAACTCACCCTCATCAATAGGCCTAGCATGCCTATTTGCCCTTTCTGACATCTTAAAACACTGTTACAAATCCAAAACAAAACAACCCAGCATGTAAAAGAATGTTTATATCATAGGTACGCATAATTTCAAACAATGAAGAAGACTGCCATTTTGACGATATAAGAGAATCCTAGATTCCATGGTACTTCTATGGCTACTAATATGCAAACACTACAGGTTATAATAAACCTTTAGCTCTCATACTACCTTTGTCACGACCCAACCTGGGAGCCGCAACGGTCCTAGGGTACGGGTGTTACCTAAGCTACCAGTACCACGAAGAACACAATTATCTGTATGATATGGCATGCAATTCATATAATTAGCTCAAAAATAGCTTAATATTTCTACTAAAATTTTGACAGCATCTCCTCTAATATATAACTATACCCCGCTGTAGAAAAAGCAATAAACACTTCCAATATAACTTTATCATCAATAATCATCTCAATCTCCAAAATCAACTCAACATATATATCTGTATATCAAACTATATACATCTATAGCATAGTTTATAAAAAAACTATAAGAAACACAAACACACATATAAATGTCACTCCTTAGGTTATAGTACCATGGAATCTCTAATACTGTACAAATATTTACATATACTTTTAAGACCCGAGTATTACATGTTATAAGTAGCAAAAATTTCAAGGCAAGGATAGAAGGTGCCAATGGAATACGAGCCTCACTGTAGCCCTGAAAAATAATAACCACTATGGGGGTGAGTATAAAAATACTCAATGAATCTATATATATATATATCAATGCAGTAGATGTTCATAATACCATGATTGCTTTCAAATGACCTATAGAATCAATATAAGATAACAAGTAAAGGGTGAAACAAGTATCCATATGAATATCCAGTGATTGAGTCAACTCTCATATGATATAATTGGATTGGGTCCAGTGAAAAGTGCAATCGCACTGTAATAGCACAATCATACATAATCCAATGTACGTAAGGGAGATCACTCCTTACGGCTAGAGAATATGACACCCCTATCGAGTCACTTTTCCCTAAATTATTTTCTATCGGCTTTAATCTTCCAACAATAATTCATATGATCATTATACCTCTATTTTAATGTCTTAATATTCTCTTTTATCATCAAATATAAGGTTAATTTCCATTAAGAACTCAAAGGGTGTGAAATTACCATTTTGCCCCCAGTTCACCAAAAACTCAATTTTACCTGATTGCTTCCTATCAACCTTTAAACCCTCTCTATTCAGATAAACACTTCATATAACATACATACATGTCATATTCAAGTAGAAACACATAACAAATCATAACATTTAAGTCAATTCAAAATTTCCCCAAGTAACCCTTTATGGTTCAGGTTCTAGGTTTGACTAAGGTGTTACAAAAGTTTACATTGTACTGTGATGCTTCCCAAGTTGGATTGGGGTGTGTTTGATAAAAAATCAGAGAGTGATTGCTTATGCTTCTCGACAATTAAAAAAGCATGAGGGGAACTATCCGACATATGACTTAGAGATGGCAGCTGTAGTATTTGCACTGAAGATTTGGGGGCATTATCTGTATGGGTCTAAATGTGAGATATATACTGATCATAAGAGTTTGTAGTATATACTTCAGTAGAAGAATCTGAACCTTTGATAGCGCAGATGGGTTGAATTGTTAAAGGATTATGATTGTGAAATCCTCTACCATCCAGGCAAGGTTAATGTAATAGCTGATGCACTGAGCTGGAAATCTATAAGCAGTCTAGCTCACATCTCGATTTTCAGGAGACCTTTGGTCCATGAGATGAAGGAGTTAGCTGATATGGGTGTAGAGTTAGATTTGGGATCTCAGGATCGTAAACAAGCTCCGATACCCCAATTTTAGGTTAAGTTACTATTGATTGATAATATTAAGGTGGCACAGGATAGGGATCCATATCTTTTGAAGATAAAGTGAGATGTTCAGAATGATAAGACAATAGAGTTCACTGTAGAAAATGATATACTGAAGTGTGGGAAGTGGATTTGTGTAACCGACATTGATGGGCTATGAAATAAAATTATGAGAGAGGCTCACTATTCATCATATAGTGTACATCTAGGGATTACCAAGATGTAGCATGATTTAAGGGATGTGTATCGGTGGCCTGGTATGAAGAGGGATGTAGCTCGATTTATTTCTACATGCTTAGCCTGTCAGCAGGTTAAGTTTGAGCATCAGAAGCCATCGGGTTTACTTCAAGAGATCATGTTGCCAGAGTGGAAATAAGAGCAGGTTACTATAGATTTTGTAGTCGGTTTATCGAGGAGTATACGGGGTTATGACTCTATATGGGTTATTATAGATCAATTAACGAAGTCTGCTCATTTCCTCAAGGTTAGGACCAGCTACTCAGTAGCTCAGTATGCACAGTTGTAGGTAGACAAGATTGTGTGGCTTCATGGAGTGCCACTGATGATCATATCGGATATAGGTACACAGTTTACTTCTCGGTTTTGGCAGAAGTTTCAGGAGGCTATAGGTACCTAGTTACGGTTCAGTACAGCTTTGCATCCATAGACTGATGGATAGTCAGAGAGGACAATCTAGACATTAGAGGATATGCTTTGGTTATGTGTTCTAGATTCTAAAGGTAACTAGGATCAGTATCTGCTGCTAATTCAATTCTCCTACAACAATAGTTACCATTCTTCTATCAGAATGGCTCCTTATGAAGCATTTTATAGGAGGAAATGCAGATCTTCAGTATGTTGGGTGGAACCAGAGGAGAAACAGTTATAGGGACTAGAGTTGATAAAGGAGACAATGGAAAAGGTACCTATTATCAAGGGACGGATGAAGACTGCTTTCATCAGACATAAGATTTATGCCGATCCAAAGTGGAAGGATGTTCATTTTGCAGTTAGTGACCATGTCTTTCTTAAGATCTCACCAATGAAAGGTGTTATGAGATTTGGGAAGAAAGGGAAACTTTCACCAAAATTTGCAGGTCCATTTGAGATACTCAAGAAGATTGGCAATATGGCTTACAGATTGGCTCTTCCTCCAAATTTGAGCCATGTTCATTTGGTGTTCCATATCTCTATGCTGCGGAAGTATGTATATGATCCATCACACATATTGGAGGTACAGGATATAGGGATTAATGAAGACTTGTCATTTGAGGAACTACCAGTGGAAATTGTAGATCAACAAGTCAAGCAACTGAGAAACAAAGAAATCCCAATGGTCAAAGTGCTTAGCAGGAATCAATTGATGAAGGAGTGCACATGGGAGAGTGAGCAGGACATGAAGAACAAGTATCCATTCTTGTTCCATCAGTGAGGTATGCATTTATTTTAAATTCGAGGATGAATTTATTTGAAGGGGGTAATATGTAATACCCTAGAAAGGCCTACCATAATTGTATGTTATTGTTCTCAGTTTTTAGTTTGAAATCATCGAAATGACTAAAAATAATTTTAGAGACACAGTTAGAATGCAAATGAGATATATTTCTGGAAACTGTTGATGTCAATAACATTGCCGAGAAAATAGCAGTCCGATCGACAAATAAATTTCTGATTTAGACCAGGGGGTAAAAAATCATATAAATGCATCTGTAATTATGGTGAAAATAAAGAGGTGAAAAATGTTTAGGAACACTAAACAAGTAAGTAATGGCAAAACCATAAATAAATGGAACTTTGGGGGTACAGTGGAAATTGGATTGTCTGAGTTTCAGAACGGCTCTGAAATTATTTTTATAACAAAGTATAAATAAAAATAAGCTATTTGAATCCCCACTTTGAAATCAAATCCCAACAGAATTGTTAGAATAAATTACACAAGGAAATGTGGAAAAAGTATAATTTAAGGAAAGTTTAAGGACCAAAATAGAATTTGCCAATTTTGACTTAATATATAAGCCACACTTAACAAACTTTCTACATTTCTTCTTCCTCTTCTCCATATTGGATGAACCTATCCTCTCATCTTCCCACCTATTTTTCTTTCAAATTTCTTAAGGAAAATCAAATAAAACTTGAATCAAACCATTAATCCTTTGATTTCTAACCTTGGGTTGCTTGGAAAATCAAGAAATTTCAAGGTTGATTGTCATGAAGATTTTGTCCCAACCCTCCATTTGAGGTAAAGTATTGATTTGTTTGATTTTCTGTTTGATTTAGGTGTTATAGATGTCAAATAGAATGGGTTTTGAGTTTAATTGCATCAATTGATGCATTTAGCATTTTCCCCTAATTTTTCAAACCCTAACCTAAGTTGTATGAACTAGCTATGTGATTTTGAATTAGTTTATGTTAATTGAGCTTTGATTATGTTAATTGGAGGCTAATGGATGAAATATATGTGGTTTGTTTGTTGTAGAAAATCAAGATTGCCAAAGTTGTGAATTTTGCCTCTTTTGAAGCATTAGGTGGAAAATTAATTTTCTAAAGTAATTTGATGTGTGAGGTGAGTCTTTTATGCATCATTTAACATACCTAAGTTGTTAAAATGTCAATTGGAATTCATTCCCAAAAGTGTCATGCTGGCTGAACCCTAATTGCCATTTTTGCCTTTTTTTTTTGTCTTGTTTTTCCTTTAGATTTGCAAGACAATTTGATCCTTTTAATGTTGTTTATTGTTGTGTTTATAATGCCTATTGAATTGCCTATAATGTGTGATGTTGTTGACTAATGGGTCAATGTTGGAGTTGCACCCAAGCCTTGTCAAATTGTCCATCCAAAGTTGCCCACCAAGTGTTTGTTAAAATGCCTAGTTCAAAATCCATAGGCCTACCATTGTTTTCATCTATAAGCCTACCATTTGAATGCCATCGTCGCCAGTGACATTGGCATGCCAATTGTGCCAAGCTTATGTTTATATTTGACCAACCTATGTTCCATCCCATTGTCATTTGCCAAACTCATTGCCATTATATATTTACTTGCTATTGCTATTCCATTGGTTCTATTGCTACTTGAAATGATTGATAATTAATTATTGATACTTGGTGATACCATTATTGCGTAATGGTATCTATTGACTTGTTCCTTTTATTGTCTCCAATGTGGTTTAACAAAGCTGCCACTTTGACAGGGTAGCGAGTATATACTGTCAATAATGTACACATTGTTTAATTATACCCTAACTGAGAAGAGTCAACAGTCCTAGCCATCAGACCTAATCAATCTTATGTTTATTGATATGAGATTGATATGTGTTTGACACATATTATATGCGTTTAATGGTCCTATATCTATCTTGCCCATGTGATATACTTTCTATTGAAATGAGTATCGACTTTACTATCATCTTCTGTACTTGATTTTGTATCCTATTATCCTTGAGCGGATTGATATTTTTATCTCATCTACCTATCTTTTATTAATGATCCATTATAAATTTATTGTCCGATACATATTAGTTTCACTGAGTATCTTATATACGCACCTTTTCATTGTTTCCCATTTCCTGGTATAGAGTAGGAGGCAGAATCCCAACTTTTGACTCTCTGTGGATTTCTGCGGTGTTCTTACCAATGTAATTATTTATAAACACTATATTTTGTATGTTCATATCCTAGCTGCTCCATGGATTGTATAAGATAAAGTTAGTTTATGAACATGTATGTATGGCTTATAATGGAGTTTAATTAATAATATGATGAATGCTACAGCAATTGCAGTATAATTAGCAGATAGATTCTGAATGTCAAAATGAATAGTAATTGATTAATAAATTGATGATAATTAGTAATTGCATGTGATACTGGGTTCTACGGGTGTCAGTCGCCTCTAGCATCTCCTACATCCTAAGACCATCGCGTCTCTAAAACTGGTCGTGACAATTATATTTATTCAATTTCTTGATTTCAATTGCTGTTTTAAATTAATATATTGCTTATTGAGTTAATTTTTTCAATTGCATTATATTTTTGCAATTATTATTATTTTTTATGATCTTGACGCATTTTTGTTAAAACTATCATTTTTGGCTGGATCATAGTCATTTTGATGGTCTTACAGCAAATTGATGTTGTTTTTAGTTAAATCATGAACATTTTATGATTACAAACCAATTTTTACACCATGATAGCAAAAACATGCACTTCTGACAACAAAATTGTACTTTTGACAGCGAAAATCCTCCCTTTGAACACTCATTTTTTGTTTGCTTTCAAACAAAGGGGGAGTAGAAGTGTAAAATCATAAAAAATTTCATTTAAAACTTGTTGGTATAATTTTAGGGGGAGTTTTGTACCATTTTTACAAAAATGTCTTAGTTCCCATGTTTTTAACTCTTGCACTTAAAAGTTGTTTATCACCTTAAAAAGTGGGAGATTGTTAGACCTTTAGTATTTTAACATGTTCATTTTGATGGGTACAAACAAGTAATTAAACTACTAATCTTGTTTGTTTGATTATATGCAAGGTTTACTTTTTTAAATTGTTATTTGTTGGTATCTAACACCCGCTATACTTTTAAGTAGCCCCCGCTACTTAAGTTTAATGAAGGTAAAGATCTGAGAAGAAGTTTTGTAACCCTTGCTACTTAGTAAGTAGCGCCCGCTACATAGTAGTAGCAGCAGCTATGAAGTGATCCAGAAGACATAGTAGCTGAAAAACTTCAGTAGCACCCGCTACAAGTTACGTAGCCCCCATTACTTAACTATGTAGTGCCCGCTAACTAAATAAGTTTCTGCTACTACGTATGTTGAAGTTGAGTAGCAGCCGCTACAAACATGTCATAGCCATAAACTTCAAGTCCAAGAGGTCCAAAAGCTCAAGAGTCAAAGGAGCAAAGGGGTAGTGCCCATTACAGGGAGTTGCGCCTGATACAAAGATAGCTCAAAGACACATAAGTGTTTTAGAGAAATTAGAGGAAATGCCGTCCTCGCTACATATGAAGTAGTGCCCGCTACTTATCAGAATTCACTGCCGCTATATAGAAAGTTGCAGCCTTGAAGTTCTTCATTCCAAAAGAAGTCGCGCCCGCTACAAGTTAAGTAGCTCCTGCTACTTACTTAGTAGCGCCCACTACTCCTTGTGTATCCACCGCTGCACTTCGAAAACTTACAGAAAATTAGTCATTGCAAGTACGAAGATTTGCATTAAATGCACATTTAATGCACCCAAATGACTCTTTTAAGCTGAAAACTATTTATATAGGTTGGTATGTAGTTAATAGAGTTACAACAACTATTCGTATTAATTCATACCTTTGAGCATTTGTCACATTCCACTTTTGAAACGCAACGGTCCTAAGGCATGGGTAGACTTAAGGTTATGGGAAACTTGTAGAACCCGCTAACAATCCAGTTATCAATCATTTATTCTTAACTCATTTATTAATATTTAATTACCATTTATTACTTATTAAATTTACAAAAATTTCGACAGAGTTTCCTTTGTAATTTTAATGCTATTCCCGACCCAAAACTAGGTCTTTCAAAATTTACTCAGCCTGCACAAAAATTATTATTTTTTTATACTCCCAATAATTTTTCATCCTTATACCCTCAACTCCATAATTCAATAGACATTCATGGCACTTCTAAGTACATATAATTTTTTTTTCTTATGTCACATTACATTATAATCTTATTATTTTAGTATCATTATCTTTGTCATTAATTTAATTATTATTAGCCATTAAGTATTTCCTATACTACAATTAATATCCATCACATCGGTTGTCATTAGCAAATATTCATATAATATTTTTACATCATTAATCTATCTATATGAAGTACCATGGAGCTTTAGAGATTTATACATATGACTTTTTAATATTTAATCAGTACCTTGAATCACTGGATTTTCCAAGTCGAAGAAAGAATGACTTGGATATAGACATCTCAATTTTACGCATGTAAAATGATAAACAACTATAGAATGAGTATAAAAATACTCAGTGAATTAATATATGTAACACCCCAGCTTAAAGGTTTAGAACCTAAGTTTTAAAGGGCAAACCTAAAGGGTTTCTTTTTTATTTGTATGATATGTATTTATGCATGTTATTGCTTAAATTGTATGAATATGCATATTTTAGATAGTTTTACACATGTAAAAGTGCATCAAAGGCTGTTAGGAAGAAATCGGGAAAAAACTTAAAATTTTGTGAACTGGTGGTAAAATGGTCATTTCACACCCCTTCGAGTTCTTATGGAATTAACATGATATTCAAAGGTAGAAAAGAAAATTAGGACTTGAAAATGATGTTATTTAATTTATTTGAAGATTTGATGGAGAAATAAACCCGATTGAAAATTATACCGAGTAAGCTGCTCAATTGAGGTGCTTCTGTTGAACTAAGGGCAATATGGTCTTTTCCTTTGAGATATGGAATTATATTGTGTATGCAACCTTATGACATTAATTTAGGCTTGATTAAGTCTAACCATTGGATCAAATGATGAAGAAATGGATGGTTAGATCAATAGGTTTCAAATTTGCTACCTTAAGCATAATGTATAGGCTTATTGTCTTTGGTTTTGGATTTGGTGTGGCAAATGTATGCTAAAGCCATCAATATTGACTTTGATTAACCAATGGCATAAAAGTATGAAAGATGGATGGATGGATGGCTAAGTTAGACCAATTTTATCATAAACCAAATGTATGGAATCACAACTTTGATATTTAAGTGGATTTTTCCCACCACTTCACCATTGTCATCTTCCTTAAGCATTTTAACTTCAGAATTTTCATTGTTCTTCACCAAAAGTTTCAGACAACCTAGGAATACACCAAATTTTATGGTTTTCTTCCATTTTTGGATGGAAACACATTAATTCCTACCTTGTGAACTCAAATATAACCATAGAATTCAAGGAAAAACTCATTTAAGGAACAAATTAATCCAAAGAAGATTTTGAAGAATTTTTAGTAAGTTGATAGTTTTGAAGTTCTTTTGATTCAATGACGTTTAAATGATGTGTATGATATGAATCTATGGTTGAATGATGGAAACAAACTCATTTGGTTAGGAAACAAGAATGGTCGAATTGAGGTGCTTAGGTTTTAATGTGTGATTTTGATGTTTCAATGGATTTAAAGGTGTAAATGATGTGTATTTGATGTAATTAACATGAATTGATGGCTAAATGTTTGAAATGAATTGATTTGGAGAAATGTTTGGTTTGGCCAAAATGTATAAACATGAACAATGCTTTAGTGCTTTGGTATTTGATAGATTTAAATGATTATGTAATGCATTTGGTGTATGTTAATGTAATATGTTTGAATGGTGTTGAAAAATGGAAGAATGGAATGGTTTCAATTAAAGTGATAACATATGGACTTTATTACTTTAAGGTGTTAGGTAAATGCAAATGAGGAACTAAGACTTGAATATAGTATAATGGCTTAAATGATTGAAATGTATAAGGTTAAATGTAGGAAGATTGAATGGTATAAGTGATTTGAAGCATAATTGG